>PVIR01013417.1:0-42398 GCA_004026965.1 Petromus typicus
TCACCAGTGTGCCTTTCCCTTTTCTGTGTCTGGTCAACTCTTCACTCTGCATGAACCAGCCCAAGGTCTCTTCCTCCAGGAAGTACCTCTACCTTCTAGACCGAAGAAGCTTCTCTTTAACACCTCCTTGATTTTTTTTTTTTTTTTTTTTTGAGACACGGTCTCGCTTTTATAGTTCAGGCTGGCCCTGAGCTCAGCCTCCAACTCACATCACAGCAATCCTCCTGCCTCTGCCTCCCGAGTGCTGGGATGACAGGTGTGAGCCACCACGCCCAGCACTGTGGTATGTGGTACTGGATGCTGCTGGGGTGAGTCTCCATGCACAGCATTGTGGTATGTGGTTACCAGGGATCGAACCCGGGTCCCTGCACTTGCAAGGCAGGCGCTGGAAACACTGAGCTAAATCCCCAGCCCCCACTCATCATTTTGCCAGGATATGAAAAGACCCTAAGCATGTGCTCTGGCTGGACCTTATGCTAATATTGAGGATAAGAGGTGTAAGTCATTGTCTAAGAGGAGTGATCAACATCCATAGACCATGACAACAACACACAGAGGATCAAAAAAGTCAAGGAGGGGCCGGGGAGTTAGCTCAGTGGTTCCGGCGCCTGCCTTGCAAGTGCAAGGGCCCAGGTTCGATCCCCCGGTTAACCACATACAATACTGGGCATGGAGACTCATGCCCAGCAGCAATCAGAACCACATACCACAGTGCCGGGCGTGGTGGCTCACACCTGTCATCCCAGCACTCGGGAGGCAGAGGCAGGAGGATTGCTGTGATGTGAGTTGGAGGCTGAGCTCAGGGCCAGCCTGAACTACAAAGCGAGACCCTGTCTCAAAAAAAAAAAAAAAAAAAAATCAAGGAGGTGTTAAAGAGAAGCTTCTTCGGTCTAGAAGGTAGAGGTACTTCCTGGAGGAAGAGACCTTGGGCTGGTTCATGCAGAGTGAAGAGTTGACCAGACACAGAAAAGGGAAAGGCACACTGGTGATCATGTGAACTGCCACACCTACTAAGAACCTCCTACCTGGGCCCTCAAGTTTTAAAAGTCTTTTTAATTTTCTTCAACAGTTCCATAAACACCTCTCAAATAATGACTGCAGTCTATCCCAGCCTAGTGAGGAAAACCTAATTATACAGAGAAATCACAGGATGGCATGACGCCTATTTAGGCTTTGCAGCTTCTTGTGGACTGTGGCAGGAGGTGTCCAAGAGAACAAACTTAAGGTTAGAAAAGAGAGCTTGAGAAACAGCAGTCCCAGAACAAGCAGGAAGAGCTAGGAGTGAGGTACCTTGGGAAAATATTATGAATGTGGTAAAGATCATGAAGATTTATGAACATAATAAAAATCTTGAAAGTGATAATTGAAGTTTGGAGAACATTTGGTCCATGCTCTTATTCACTTGTGATAGGTCCTAGGGATGAATTTTGGTAGGTTCAGGTTTGTAAATATGGACTGGAAAAAAAAAAACTTAGAGCCACTGGGAAAGACAGAACTGTATCTTGAGATGATTCTAAAATGTGGGGCATCCTGAAAACCAAACCAGTGTCAAATTTAACTGGCTTGCACACTTGGGATCTTGGGCTATATTCCCAGGGGCTACACAAAGAAGCTTAAATAGGAATAGGCAGGTTTGGGAAGGTTTGGGGAGTAAGAAGATAGGCAGGTCGGGGTGAGGAATGAGTGCCTGTTCACAAACTAGACACATTTGTTTACTCATTGCCCAGGTCCAGGTGGTGAACGTGCCCCACACTACAGAAGCCCTCCTCAAACTTTTTTGTAGCAGTCCTGGGGATAGAGTCCAGGGCCTCGCACATGCTAGGAAATCGTCTACTGTCATGATACACCCCCAAGCCTTGGGGCACTTTGCAAAACTGTCATTGTAAATCTTCCTCACAACAACCCCGTCAGTAGGTAGTAGTTGGACCCACTCTACAGATGCCAAAATAAAGGCCCAGAGGAGGGAGGCCATTTGGTCAAAGTCCCTGTGGGTTTTTGCATTTGCCCTTTCTACATGCTGAAGTTGTTTGCAGAGGAGAAAACAAAAGAGACTAGCAGACACAGAGCCTTCATTTCTTCCTGCAGTCCCTCTACATCACCATTCCTCTCTCACTTCTCACAGGGGAGGTCTATGTCCCATGTCCCACATGCTCACCTCCTGCTCTCTGTAAGCCCTGTTGCTCCACACCCCTGGCCCATGGAGCGTTGCTTGCCCTGTCACCAGTGTACCCATGGCCATCACCAGTAAGTGCACTAGCAGCTTTTCTCAGTAGATCTTCCTAATTCGGTCATCACAAGGGTCACACACTCCATCTTAGCTAAATGAGCCAAAACTATACGTGAGATTGACACTATTTCAATCTGGTATTTTTAATCTGTACTGTTCCCCAAAGGCCCACATACTAAAAGCTTTGTTTCCAGAGTAGCATTAGTAGCAGGTAGTGGAAACTTCAGAAAGTGAGACCTGGTGTCTTTCTCTCCTTAGCTTCCTGGTTTTGCTCTGAAATGTGTTCCTACTGTGATGTGCTTGTTTTGCTATAGGCCCAAAAGCAATGGGACCACCCACCCATGGACTGGAACCTCCCAAACTGCAAGCCAAAACAAACCTTTTCTCTTCATAAGTGAATTATCTCAGATATTGTGTTATAGTGACAGAAATCTGACTAACACAAGACCTTGTCTATCTACTCCCAACTTCATTGCTTTCGCTACTGCTTTTATTATTTTTGCTGATACACTCCTCTGTATTAGCAAAAGTAGAACAAGGATGCCCAAGACATCTTTAACTGTCCTTTCACTCCCCATCCAATTACTGAGCCATGTATACTGTTCCCCACATCACTTCCATTTCTCTCACCCTGGCCCCAGTTGCCATCATCTCTCCCTGCACCCTGGAATGAATGCATTCTTCACTGGGCTCCCTTGCTTCTGTTTATACATCCTATCATCTGTTCATCATGCAGCACCAAGAGTGAGCTTTTGCAAACACAAAGTAAATCACACCACTTTACTGCTCAGAACTATCCACTGATCTGTCATCTAAAGTGTCAAGCCCCCACTCTGTCGCCTATACTCAGAACCAGCACCGTCTGACCTCTTCACCTTCTCTCTATTTCCTAAAACAAATTTCTCTGTCTATTCAGTCTGGGACACTCATTCTCTTCTTTGCCATATCTCTCATCTATCACTGTGTGGTAAAGTAGAGAAAGGCTTTGTAGTCAGAGAAACTTGGATTCAAAACCTCACTCTGCCATTTCTACCTGTGTGACATTTGCACGAGTTGCTCACCCTCCCTCCCTAGTTCTGAATTTCCTCATCTCACTATGATAGGGGGATAAAAATCTCTAACTTGTAAGCTACAGTGGTCCTCTCTGCTTAACCACAGTATAGCTTTCTGCAGTTTCGGTCCCCCGCGAACAACTAGTATTAAATGGAAAATTCCCAAAATAAATTATTCTTAAGATTTAGGTTGTGCTCAGTGAGTCTGTTGCTTGTGTATATAAAGGCTAATGATTTGGGGGCATTAACCTTGTATCCAGCTACACTACTAAATTTGGCGATTAGTCTCTTGGTTGAATTTTTAGGATCCTCTAGATAGAGTATCATGTCGTCAGCAAATAATGACAGTTTAACTTCTTCATTTCCTATCTTTATTCCTTTTATTTCTTTGTCTTGCCTAATTGCTGTGGCTAATATTTTCAGCACAATATTGAACAGGATTGGTGAAAGTGGACATCCCTGTCTTGTACCTGATGTTAGTGGGAAAGGTTTCAATTTTTGACCATTTAGGGTGATGCTAGTTAATGCCCCCAAATCATTAGCCTTTATATACACAAACAACAGAGTCACTGAGCGAGAAATTGGGGAATCAATCCCCTTCACAGTAGTATCCAAAAAAATGAAATATCTAGGAATCAATCTAACAAAGGAAGTGAAAGACCTCTACTCTGAAAATTACAGCACTCTGAAAAAGGAGATAGAATAAGATACCAGAAGATGGAAAGACATCCCTTGTTCCTGGGTTGGAAGAATCAATATTGCCAAAATGGCTATACTCCCACAACTATTATACAGATTCAACGCAATCCCAATTGAACTTCCAATGGCATATTTCACAGATCTAGAGAAAATAATTCAGAAATTTATCTGAACCCACAAAAGACCTAGAATAGCAAAAGCAATTCTAAGCAATAAGGACATAATACAGGGTATTATGATCCCCAACTTAAAGCTATACTACAAAGCCACTGTGATAAAAACCACATGGTACTGGCAAAGCAACAGACCCAAAGACCAGTGGAGTGGATTAGAAGATCCAGAAACAACTCCAGACACACTAAGCTATCTCATTTTTGACAAAGGAGCCAAATACCCTCAGTGGAGGAAGGATAGCCTCTTTAACAAATGGTGCTGGAAAATCTGGACTTTAACCTGCCAAAGTCTAAAGCTAAACCTAGCTCCCTCACCGTGTACTAAAATAAAATCAAAGTGGATTAGGGACCTAAATATTAAAATGGACACACTAAACCTGCTACAAAACAGGTTAGGTAAAGCTCTTGAAGACATTGGTTTAGGGAAAGATTTCATGAACAAATCCTCCATAGCATGAGAACTGGTAGAAGAAATCGATAAATGGGATCTCATCCTATTGGGAGGTTTCTGCACAGCAAAAGAAACCACCAGCAAAGTGAAAAGGCAACCAACAATATGGGAAAGAATCTTTACCAGCCATTTCTCTGACAAAGGGTTACTATCTAGAATATATAAAGGGCTTAAAAAAATCAGTCCACCCAAATTTAAAGACCCAATTCAAAAATGGGCATCTGAAATGAACAGACACTTTTCAGAGGAAGAAATAAAAGCAGCTAAGAAGCATATGAAGAAATGTTCAATGTCACTAGTCATTCAAGAGATGCAAATGAAAACAACATTAAGATTTCATCTCACTCCACAAAGAAAATCTATCTCAGAATCAGCCAGCAACAAATGTTGACCAGGCTACAGAGAAGGAGGAACCCTTCTCCACTGTTGGTGGGAATGTAGATTCGTACAACTCCTGTGGCGATCAGTTTGGAGATTCCTCAAAAAGCTAGGACTGGAGGTCCCATTTGACCCAGCCATCGCTCTGCTAGGTATATACACAAAAGAATTAAAAGACTCATATCACGTGACATATGTGCACCCATGTTTATAGCAGCTCAATTTGTGATTGCTAAATCTTGGAAAGAACCCAAGTGTCCATCAACTGGAGACTGGATAAAAAAGCTGTGGTTCTTCTACAGAATGGAGTACTACTCTGCGATAAAAAATGATAAGTTTGAATCATTTATACTTAAATGGACGTACCTTGAGGACATCCTCATAAGTGAAATAAATAGGTCACAGATGTGTAAATATTGTATCTTTTTTCTGGTATGAGAAAATGAAGATGTAAATGAGTTCTAGAATGTATGTCATAATTGTGAAATAGAAAATACTCAAAGTGAAATGGGGTGAAGGGGGAAAATAATGAGATTATGACAAAAAAGAAAGGAAACAAAGTTTATGAATATAGAGGGTGGAGGTGGTAGGGTGGGTAGGAGTATGGGAAAAAATGAGAATTGAATGTGTCATATACTGGTATAAATTCTCATTGTTGAGTGCAATCATGACATGTATATGTAGTGTACCAGTAAAGATTTCAATTAAAAAAAAAGATTTAGGTTATGCCTCATTTTGATAACATAATAAAATCTTGTATCACCCCACTCCACCTCACCAGTGATTAAAGCATCCTCTTGTGCAGCATATCCACACTGTATAGTTTACCATCCCATTAGTCACTTAGCAGCCAATTCATTTAACTATTTGACCCTCATGGTATCACATGTTTGTATTCCAATTACTCTTATTTTACTTAATAATGGCTCCAAAGCACAAGAGTAATGATTCAGTGGTTTGAATATGTGAAAGGGAAGCCATAAAGTGTTTTATTTAAGAGCACTTCATTTAAGAGCATTTAAGAGGAGGTAAAAATCCTCAATTAAATAAAGAGAAGAAATGTATACATGAAGTTTGCTAAAATCAACTGTAAGAACAAATCTATCCATGAAATTGTGAAGACAAAAGAAAAAATTCATGCAAAAGGTATTACACTTGCTAGTGGAAGACATGAATAGAAAGTGTGGCCATGTGTGGCCCTAGGGAGCATTGAGCCTATATGAAGATCTGAGCAAGGGACCCCCTGAAATGGTGACACCAAGGTATTTATGCCAGTGAGGGATAGTTTCAGATTCAGGAATAGGCTTGGACTGGAAAATGTAAAACTCCCAAGAGAGGCTGTGTCTGCTGTGAAGAAGCTGACACATTTCCCACGGAGCTAAAGCAGCTGATTGAAGGAAATCATCCAAAGCAGATCATCGATTGCTATGAAACCAAGTTATTCTGGAAACATATGCCCACTCCCAATCGAACCCACATGCCCAAGGGCAAAGGAGTCATCAGGGCACAGAACATGGAGATAATGCCTTCTGATTACAATATTCCTCCAAAAGGTTTCATCAGAAACTCAACTATGAAGGATCCACAACCATCAGCCTGCTGATGACTGCTCCGGACACCCTGTCAACATCACCAGGACTCCATGATCCTGGATCCCTCAAAGCAGGTGATGCTCCTGCTGAGGCACTGTGAGAGATCAGTCCCGGCCTAACGTTATGCCACAGGACCAACGTGGTTCATTCACCTCCTCACTTCCTCCCATCACACGGGCACTAACCATCTCACATCACCCTCAGAAGGTGAGTAAGGATAATAAGATGCTTTCTTGGGGGGAAGGAGACAGACCTTGCACCCCCATAACTTTCCTTGTAGAATATTGCTATTGTTGTTCTATTTTATTATTAGTTATTATTGTTAATATCTTATGATGCCTGATTTATAAATTAAACTTTAGTAGAAGTATATATGTATTTATTAGAAAAAAGAGTATATATGTGGTTTAGTACTGTTGGTGGTTTCAGGCATCCACTAGAGGTCTCGGAACATACTCGGCAAGGGTGGGGGACCCCTGTATTATGAGACTCCCATAGCACAGCACTAAAGTCAGCTCAATCACACCAGGCACATAGCAGGTATTCACTCAAAAGTGCTGCCATCCTCTTGTCACTGACTCACACAGCTGGCCCCAGTCCCTGCCAGCTGTTCCTCAAACCTCAGTTCAAACACCACAGCTCTCTGAAGGCCCTCTCCGGCCCCGACCTCACCCTCACTCTGCAGGGTAATGGCCTTCTCTGAGCGAGTGCAGCTGGGGCTGTCTGACTCCCCTGTGTTTAAACGTAGATGACCTGCAATTGTTAGAACTCGTCCACGTGTTTATGAACCTTCTCTCTACCAGCAGTTTAGGAGCCCTTGGAGGGACAGGTCTGAGTTCTGTTTCCCAAGACCATGCCTGGCAGAGGACCTGGCACAGAGGATGGCTCAGTGAGTGCCAGCAAAAGGGGGTGGGCAAGTGACTGTGCTCAGGCACACTTTTTTCTTGCCTTTCCTCACCCCTTCCACATCATCAAGGAGGACACTCAGCTGGGTGTGGTGCTGGTGGCAGCTGTTCTGAGGGGGCCACAGGTGAAAGATAGCTGCCTGTGGAAAGTGCTGAGAGGATCAGCTGCCCTAGTCATTGTTCTCTTTTTGTGTCTGTGTCTGTCTGTCTGTCTGTCTATCTGTCTGTCTCTCTCTCTCTCTCTCACTTTCTGTGCTGAGGATTGAATCCTTTAGTCTTCAAAAAAATTTTTTAAATCTTGAGACAAGTCACTAATTGGCCAGGATGGACTTGAATTTGCCATCTTCCTGCTTCAGCCTCCCAGAATGCTGGGATTATGGGCCTGGACCACCAGATGCAGTGACTTTTGGAGAGGGCTGGAACCCACGTGGTATCGTCACATGCATTGCATGGGGAAGAAATAGCCTCTTTCTGGCACATGCACAGCTAAGCCAAAAGCAGCCAGGTCTGTGGAGGACAGAGGGCCAGGCTGCACCATTTAGCCAATCCTCCCTACCCAACTTGGTGCCTTAGATACACCAGGAGGAAAAATAGAAGTTAGAGGTTTAGAGGAAGAAACTCTGGGGTCCATATTCCCAAAGTGAAAGCGTAAGGTTCACTGCTATCACCTCATTCACCAGATCTTTCTGTACTCAAGTCTGGGAAAGGATCCAGGAGATCCGCTGTCAGGCAACACTGTCATCTTCAAACTGCTGCCCAGAGCCCAAGAGCAGCGTAAGAACCAGCTAGTCACTTAAGTCACACTCTCAATTCCTCTGCAGGTACATATGGAACCAACTGGGCCTCAATGTAAAAGTGAAGAAACAGAGATTTCATAAAGAGAGGTATTCGAAAGTGGCACCATGGTGACTTGAACCCTCTGCTCTGGTCCCATCTGCCATGACCTGCACATGCTCTTTCCTGGTATGAGGATTTTCCAGGTACAAGTTCTATAGGAAGCTGCGAATTCCAATACACAGTGCCAACTCTGACTGCAGCAGGCCACAGCCTACCCAAAGCCTGCCCTTGGCAATGCTCAGTGTTCTATGCAAACTCACTCAGCCCTGGCCCTGGAGACCTTAGCCAGCTGTACCATGGTCACAGTCCCTCAAGCCAACAGCACGAATTTCTCTTTCAGCCACAAAGAAGGTGTCTCTATTTTCTTTTTTTTTTTTTTTTCCTTTTTTTGGTATCGGAGATTGAACTCAGACCTTGTTCTTACAAGGCAGGTGGCAGAGCAACTGAACTAACTCGCTGGCCCTGTCTCTGTTTCCTATTCCTTCTGACTAGAACAGTTTCTTTCCACTTCCATCTCTGCCTGTGAAAAGCCACACTCATCTCTCCAGACCCAGCCCCAATGGCCCCGCCTCGACGGAGCTTTCCCTGAACCTGTGGCCGGAGTGGAACTCACCTCTGCATTCCATATCTGCGGCCTCACCATAGAGCTCAGGTCCAGTACCGACACCTCCGGGTCTGGCTCGAAGCCGTTTCTGATCTTCCAAAATACGAACAGCCTTCTTCTTGTGGTAATTCCTACAGTCCATATTCCCCCATATGAGGTTCACATTTTGCCAGTAGCAGAAGGTGGTGGTATGAGGAAGAATTTTAGAAATATGTGGGTTATCTTCTTACGTTGAATAGTTATATATTCTAATATTTGTTAGACTCTAATAATAATTAGAAGAAAAAGTAAGTGTATGACAGTGTCATTTCTTGCACATCCAAGGCAGAATTAAATGAGTTGGCTTAAAGGAAAATAATTTGGTATCTGCAAATTGGATTACACTATTTATGTCTTCCTCACAGAGCTGTTGGAGGGAAGATCTGCAGTGATGACTAAAAACTGCTTTGAGGAGGGCTTCTGTAGTCTAGGCTGTGATTAAGTGCTTGACCTGGAGAGTGGATATGTGGGCGCACAGCTTATGATCAGTCATCAGTGGGTATACTTTTCGGTGTGTATGCTAATTGCCCACAAGAATTTTTTCTTTAAGTGCCTAACACCTAGTAGCTGTCATTTAAAAGAAGTTGAACACTGTATTTAAGGCCAAAGTAATCAGAAGGGCAGCGGTGTCATTAATTTCCAAGTGAAGAGTGGGTGTGAGTATACAGAAAGTGGGCTTGAGACAGGGAGACAGGAGGCTGTGGAACTGTGATCTGGGACACATTTTTCTCTTTTGGATCCTGTTCCAGTAAGAAAGCCAGAGCACCTCCTGAGAACTGATGCTCTGCCTAGCATGTCAAGGGCAAGATTAAGGAAGAGGAGCCAGCCAAGGTCAGCTCATAAATGAGCATGCATCTTAGAGTCCTGCACAGTAGAAGGAAGGAGTGTTGGCTACATGCTTCCTGACCTTGGGCGGGTCTTGCCTCTCCAAACCCACTTAGCTTCTATCTGGGCAGTGAAATCTATGGAGCCACTTGCTCCCTAGGGTTTGCTCAGCTCAAGACACTCAGACGGGGTTGTCCTGCGCCAGATACTAGTCAACAAGTACATCCTGGGAATATCCGACCATCAGTGTGCTCCAGGCACTGTCCTAGTCACACAAGACCCAAGAATGAGAAACTAGCTACTGCCTGAGTCTTGGGGGGGCCCCTGTGGACAGAGCAGCCCTGAGGTCTGGAGCAGAGTTTTCTAGAGACTTGGAGAGGAAACCTGCCCGGGATGAGAGATGCACACGTCTCTAAAGGTTGGAAAGGGGAGGCCATCTGTGGAATGGGTCAGGTAGGTGACAGGGAGTGGGGAAGATGTAGAACATGTCCCCTGCCTACCCCACCACATCCCCAAACACTCAATTCCCAATGTGGAAATCTCTCTGCTGGCCCAACCCAAATGATCTATAGGTAAAATTCTTCCAAGTCTGCCAATTTGCTTCCTACCAGCTGTGGTCTCCAAATATTTTTGATCCTATACGCCAAGACATGTATATTTATATATAAACTATTTACATGTGATACAGTGCCAATATGCACTATAAATTATAAAACAGACAAGCTTAAAAATTAAGAACAGTAAAATGAGTGTAAATAGAAATTCTAATGGTCTCCTTCTGCATCCTGATGCTTCAAAGGCCACAGGTCTAGCAAAAAACCTCTGGCTTCCAGACAGAAGACTGAAGAAGGCAAAAACAAAGGCAGAAACACGTACTGTGTTCTGTTAGCTTTCAGACTTTGTTCTCAGTGCTCTATTTGCCTCATTCACTCACTCATTCATTCATTCATTCAATAGCTGTCACTGAACCTCATATCTAGGCACTATGCTGTGTACTGGGGACAGACAGATGTATAAGACAGAGATGCAGAGTTCATAATCCAATCAGATGAGACAGATGGTAAGCAGAGATTCAAATAACCATGGCATGGCTATTGTGTGAGCAGTGCTATGAAGGAAATCAGCTCAGTGACATGCTGGTGGGACAAGAGAATATGGTGGGCTAGTTTGGATAAGCTGCCAGAGATGGTCACTCTGAGCTAAAAATTGAACTGGAGAAGGAGCCAGCTAAAGGGACAGAAAGTGCTATGTCCCTGAGGGGAGAAGGAACTCAACATCTCTGGAAATGGGAAGAATTTCCAGGTGTGGTGGTACACATCTATAACCCCAGCAAGAGGATCTCAAGTTCCAGGCCAGCCTGGGCAATTTAGCAAGACCCTGTCTCAAAATTTAAAAAAGAAGAATTTAAAAAGACTGGGGTCCAGTGCTTGCCTAGCATGTACCAGGCCCTGAATTCTATTCCCCAGTGCCACCAGAAAGAAAGGAAGGAAAGAAAAGAAAAGAAAGAAGGCCAACATCTCTAAGGTGGAGGAGAAATGAGGGGGAGAAAGGTGGGTTTTATGTGAAGCACAATGGGCAGCGAAGAAGGAAGCAACAGGATGTGACTTTTTTCCCTGCTGGAGACAGAACCTAGGGCCCCTTGCTTGCTAGTCAAGTCTCTGTCACCAAGCAACACCTCCAGCCCCACCATGTGGTTTAAAAGTCTGGAAGAGGCTGAGGTACAGCTAGCCTAGCTCGTGAGGCCCTGGGCACCATTTTCACAACTGCTAAATAAAAAAATACCTGTTTGAAGTATCACCTTGTCTGCTTAGGGGAAGATGGGCTTGAGGGGCTTCCAGGAGAAAGGGGTGGTTGGGAGGCTATGGTACTGGATGGATCAAGATCAGGGCAAAGGAAACAGAGAGAAGCTGGGAAGTATAAGGTATAATTTAACCTCAACTCCTGCCACAACAGAAGGCCTATATTATCATTCCCATTGCACGTATGAGGAAACTGAGGGCAGGTAAGTTCAATAACTTGCCCAAGATCACACAGCTTCTAAGTTAGAAAAGCAGGATCTACACAGGGCCGCCTAGCTTCCTTCCTAGCCTATTCAGAACTGAAATTTTATTTCCTGTTCTAGGGAATCATTCACTAGGACACTACAGGGTCTTCCTGTTTCAATCCTGAAAATCCCTGGATGTTCCGAACAAAGGAAAAGGGATTGAGGACTATTTGACCCAGCAATCAGCCGAGAGTACAGGAGTGATTAGTACAGTCCATTCCTCCCATTTTCATAAACAGGCTGTGTTCACCAGAGCTCTGAGCAAGGGAAAAACCATTCTTTTCTTTGGTGGTGGAGGGGTAGGCAAGGGAGGGTGGTGATGATATATTTGGAAATAGAAAAAGAAAAAGCTGCCAACCTGTGCCTTCAAGGAAAGCCTAGGGACAAAGGTCAAGACAAGGGAAATGACTTGCTAAATCCCTCCTTACAGCCCCCAGAGTTATTCACGTGAAAAAGAAGAATTGTCTCTGCCAAAGACATGAAGTCCTTTACTTTGTTAGCAAAGCTTAGCATCTCTGTCACTATGCAAAGTGCACTGGAATGTTGCCATGGCAACAGGCAGCTGGGCCTCTGAATCAGCTCAGTGCTTGCTTTGGCAGAGAGGCCCAAGCCTGTGGGGGCATCTCTGGAGGCTGGCTGGTGAGGGGAGCTGATTTTGTATGTGTTGATGAAAAAGCTCTGAGTTCCCTTCTAGGCCCCCAGACTCCAAAATCTGTGGTCTTTGGGGAATTTTTCCTTCAATGCCTAACAAAGCACACCAGGTTGGTATGATCCGACCTTTTCCTGGTTGTTTGCAGTGCTTCCAACTTTGCTCTTTCATTCTGTTTGTATTTTGAGGATACTAGAGAGAGAATCCAAGGCTTCAGGAATGCCAGAAAGGGCTCTGCCACTCAGTTATACCCCCAAACTCTTCCCCTTTCATTTTTGAGGGACTGGATAATGAGAATAATTGAAACATCCAATTGCTGTAAAACAAAACTGTCATATGTCAGAAGTGTAGGAAGAAACCAAAGCCCAGAGAGGCAAAGGGATTTGTTGAAGTTCACACAGTCTTACCAGGGCCTGGATCATAGCAGAGTTGCCTTGACTCCTGACTTGGTGTCAGTTTCACCCACCAACTTTTTCTCACAGGCACTGGGCGGGGAGGAGAGAGAATCAGTGCAGAGCCCTCCACACACCTAAGCTGTGCTGAGCTGTTTCTTTGTGTGTTTGGTTTTCATTGCTCACTCTTTTTGGGGTTTTTTTTTTTGTTTTTTTGTTTTGTTTTGTTTTGTTTTGTTTTGTGTGGTACTGCAGACTGAATCCAGACCTTTCACACTGAGCTACATCCCCAGCTTTTAAAAAATTTCTATTTTTTTTTTTTTTTTTAGGTTTTTTGAGACAGGGTCTCACTTTGTGGTTCAGGCTGGCCCTGAGCTCAGCCTCAAACTCACATCACAGCAATCCTCCTGCCTCTGCCTCCTGAGTGTTCAGATTACAGGCGTGAGCCACCATGCCCGGCACTGTGGTGTGTGGTACTGGTTGCTGCTGGGCGTGAGTCTCAACGCCCAGTATTATATGTGGTTACCGGGGCATCGAACCCGGGTCCTTGCACTTGCAAGACAGGTGCTGGAATTGGAACCACTGAGCCAAATCCCAGCCCCTAAAAAATTTCTTAATTTTGAGACAGGGTCTTACTAAGTCACTAAGTGGCCCAGGCTAGTTGTGTTCGAACTTTTTTTTTTTTTTTTTTTTTAGGTTTTTTGAGACAGGGTCTCACTTTGTGGTTCAGGCTGGCCCCGAGCTCAGCCTCAAACTCACATCACAGCAATCCTCCTGCCTCTGCCTCCCAAATGCTGGGATTACAGGCGTGAGCCACCACACTCGGCACTGTGATATGTGGTAGTGGTTGCTGCTGGGGTGAGTCTCCACGCCCAGTATTGTATGTGGTTACCGGGGAATCAAACCCAGTCCCTTGCGCTTGCAAGACAGGTGCTGGAACTTGAGCTAACTCCCTGGCCCTGGGTTCAAACTTTTGATCCTTCTGCCTCAGCCTCCCAGAATGCCTAGATTACAGGTCTGCCACCATGCCTGGCCTGTGCTGGATTCTTTTGTATTTCTCATAGCTCATCTGTATCACAGACTTGCAAGGGAGCTGCTACTGTCCCCACTTCACACATTAGGAAAGTAAAGCTCAGAAAGGTAAAGAGCCTGGCTCAAGGTCGCACAGCTAGACAGTGACTACTCCTGTGCTTACAGCATGGCCTTGTCCATCTGATATCTAACATACTTCTTTTGACACAATCATAAAGGCTGCCAGATGCTGTCCCCACTCTGCCTTTTATTTATTTATTTTTTTTTTTTTTGAGACAGGGTCTCACTTTTGTAGTTCAGGCTGGCCTTGTGCTCAGCCTCTAACTCACATCACAGCAATCTTCCTGCCTCTGCCTCCCGAGTACTGGGATTACAGGCATGAGCCACCACGCCCAGCACTATGGTACGGGGTACTGATGGCTGCTGCTGTGAGTCTCCACGCCCAGTATTGTTATGTGGTTACCGGGAATTGAACCCAGGTCCTTGCGCTTGCAAGACAGGCGCTGGAACCACTGAGCTATATCCCTGGCCCCCCACTCTGCCTTTTAAAGAAGGTGCCACTCAGTAAACACAGCAAGCTGCTCTGATTCCACCTCAGCCTCTTCATGTGTAAGGTAAGCATAATGCTCATCTGAGGCTGCTGAGGGATAAAGGAAGAATGCATATAAAATGCATCCTCCAGGGTCTGATGTATAATAAATGCTCAATAAATGTTACTTTATTCGTCAGCTCTCGTTGTGCGCCCTTAAGGGGTCTGGCCTTCATTTGATGCAGCCCAGCATTATTCTCAGGTCGTCAGTACCCACTTGTTGCGGTCTGCCAGCACCAGAGCTGGTTGAATTCCTTCTATCAGAAAGAGGCTGCCTCACAAAACGTCCCTATGAGCTGTGCTTGGTGGCACATGCGATAATCCCACTGCTTTAGGAGCCCAAAGCAGGGGGATTCGAAGTTCAAATCTAGCTTGAGCAATTTAACAATTTAGCACGAACGTGTCTCAAAATTTTAAAAAGGGCTGGAGATGTAGCTTGGTGCAAAATCCCTGAGTTCAGTCTGTGTACCACACACACACAAAAGTGCAATTTGCAAGTAAAATGAAGGTTGGAAAGATGACATTCTAGGCAGAGGAAATTTTGAGCACGAGCATAAAGGTATGAAGGTCCCTGGCACTGGGGGAGAACAGACGTGAGCAGATAGAAGATGAGCCAGTGGACTGGACTGTGGAGCCCCGTGGGGTCAGGAGAATGGTGTGGATTTCGTCTGGAAAGCGAGAGGGAGCCAAGAAAGCTGTCTCGGTCGGTTGTATCGAACTGGGGAGCAGCAGAGAAAGCTTAAGTGCTGAGAAATCATAAAGCCCTTGGTAGCAGAGCAAATTTTCTAAAATCCAGATTTTTACTTGAAAATTTAATTTTATCATTGGTAACAAATACAGCCAGCTGTTTTCTTTCTAAGTGACAAGCTCACTTCCTTCATCTTAGGGAAAAACGTCGGCCAAATACCAAGTCTGACTAGGCACGGTTCGTCAGTCAATCTCTCAACTAAAAATGATGTTTACTTGAGCACAGTGGCGCCTGTCTATAATCCCACTTCGTTGGGAGGCTGAGGCATGAAGACTGCAAATTGCAAATTAAAGCCAGGCCTGGGTAATCTAGTGAAACCTCAGAGCAAAATAAAATAACAAAGGCTGGAGGTGTAGTTTAGCATTCCGGAGTGCCCAAGTGCTGTCCCCAGTACAGGGTGTGGGTGGAGGTGTTCCAAGAAGAGGAGGCCCCGCCGAGCTCACATCTCAAACACAGGCACAGCGCCCCCCAAGACCATCTTACTCAGCATGCTGCAGAAGTGCTTTGCATGTCCTTCTTGCTTTGTCACACAGGATATTAAAAAACATGAGTGTGAGGATCAAGATTTAATAAAATTAACAATTTCACCGCTTCATCTTCAGTAAGACGGGAGGCTTCTAGAATATTTTTTCAAAGAATATGTGGTGACAGAGAACATAAGATGCAATACTACAGGCATAGTTTCTCTCCTCTTGGACCTGCCAGTTTGTGCAGTGTGTGTGTGTGTGTGTGTGTGTGTGTGTGTGTGTGTGTGTGTAGACATTAAATAAGCACACAAACCCATTTATAATTAAACCATAGTTACTGCAATGAAAGAAGGGTACATGGCTCTGAGAGACTATATTAATGAGACTAGTAATGTAGTCTGTAGGGCCTGTTGGTAAATAGAAATGTCCATCCTTGTTTTCAACAGCTACATAGCACTTGCTTTACAAACAAACCATAATTTACTTAGCCATTCCCCCATCATAGGGCATGTAGAATATTCTCAGCATCAAAACCAGTGTTTCTTTTTATATGCATCTTTGAGTATTCAATTGATTATTTCATTAGTATGTATTTCTAAAAGTAGAACTGCCAGGTCAAAGAATATACAAAATGTGGGGTGTGTGTGTGTGTGTGTGTGTGTGTGTGTGTGGCATGCGCACACATGTGTATTAGGTAAGGACTGCTGAACCAGGGCCTTCACCCTGAGCTACATCCTCAGCACTTTTATATTTTTATTTTGAGATAGGGACTTATTAAGTCACTGAGTTGCCCAGGCTGGGCTTGAACTTGTGATCCTCCTGCCTCAGCCTCCCAAAGTGCTGGGATTACAAACATGCACCACCATGCCTAGTATATTTTTTAAGTCTTTCAAAGCATACCATCTAACTGCCCTGCAGAAAAGTTGTCCTAATGTACATGTTTCCTGCTTTAAAAGGGGGAGGGTAGAATTTGCAGGTGCACATGTAACTCACCAGCAGAGCACTTGTCTCACATGTACAAAGCCCCAGGTTCTGTCCCCAACCCTCCCTAAGATTTTCTACATGGACATTTTTCCTTTTTTGTGGTACTGGGGAGCAAACCCAGGGGCGCTCTACCTCTGAGTTACATCCCTAGCCCTTTTTAAATTTTTATCTTGAGACAAGTTCTCACTAAGTTGCCCAGGCTGGTCTCAAACTTTCTATCCTCAGTCTCTTGAATCATCAAGGTTACAGGCCAGCATCACTGCGCCAGCTCCTTTTCTATCTTAAATTTTTTCTACTCTAACTACTCTAGTGTGGATGTGTTACTCATTTTAAAATACTTTGAATAGCTAATGAGTATACATGATGTTCAGAATACAAAGGAATTCAGAGAAAAGTGAGTCTCCTTGGCCCCTAGTCCTTTCTCGGGCGTTCTGCCAGAGATGTCTATGCATATACAGAGATGCAGTGGTGGTGTCATACTGTACACATTGTTCTGCACGTCACATTTTTCATTTAGCACAAAGAACTACCTAGGTTTTAAGGGCTGCATAATACCTGATAGTTGTTATAGGCTTTTTCCATTGCCAAAAATATACATTTATCACTCAACAACAATAACAGAGATGGAGAAGTTTTGGGGGAAATGACGACCTATTGAGGTTAGAATGTGTCTTTATTTCTAGGTATGATGTCGTACACCTCCATCTCAGCTAGTCAGGATACTGAGGCAGGAAGATCCTGAGTTTGAGGCAACCTGGACAACCTGGCAAGGCCCTGTCTGAAAATTTAAAAAATACAGAAGCCTGAGGAGGCGGCTCAGTTGTAGAAGAACACTTGTGGTATGAGGCCCTGGGCTCGATCCCCAGGACCACAAAAGGGGGATCAGAAAGGAGAGAGGGGTGGGAAAGAAAGGAGAGGAAGAGAAGAAAAGAAAAGAAAATGTTCAAGTACATTTTTCTTGGAATTTCCAGGAAAAAATATTTTACTCTCACGGTTGGAGCCCTTGCACTTCTCCTGAACAAGTGATTTATTTGTCTTTATCTGTGAATCTCAAATTGATCACACCTTCTGTTTTGGTTATCTGCCATAATGTGCTCGTTAGGACCCATGTTTATCGAGACAGGACTTCTGCCGTTCACTTTCTGTTATTACTTCTTCACCCTTGCTTTCCCTTAATCCCCCTTTCTCTCTTATATCTAATTCTGGCTTCTTCCAGGTACTGGCTGTATCTTTGTAAGCTCCCTTAAATCCATTTTGGAATAAGTCAAAGAATAAATGATATTATTTATTTATTTATTTATTATTTTCTTTTTACAAAAACTGAGCTAAATGTTGGCGTCTCTGACGTAGTCCTCAAATAAGTATAGGCAAGAGACATACGCAAACAGAAAGACGCCTCAGAGGAAACAACAAAAGCCTAATTGGAGGTCAATCGATTTCTGGGCTACTTGCGTCAAAGCTGAGGTTTTTCAGCTTCCAAATACACAAAGCAATTTCGCGCTTGCGTTCCCATGGCAACCGTGTGGGCTCGGAGGAGAAGATGCAGACAGCCAACCAGCCCACCGGCGGTTGCTGGGGGAACTCGGCCGCTAGCCGCGTGACTGCGCTCAGGTCTTAGTGTTTAGGTACTTGGGGACTTTCCATTACCTGGCAACTCTGGATGTGGAGCTCACTAAAGTTGCCTAGGAAAGATGAAAAGTGTACACTGGAAATGAAGTGACAGATGGCCATCTTCCAACATTTTTCCTTCCTCTCTCTCTTCTGTAAAAATGAGAATTAACTCATGTCATAGATTGGTACAAATTCCCAATGTCGAGTGTGAATGTGATGTGTATATAAAATGTACCGAGAAAGAATTCAATTAATAAAAAAAAAAAATAAAAAGGAGACAGGGCACTAGGAGAAGGAAGCTGTTCCTTTTCTCCCTCTCTCTCTCTCTTTTCTTTACTGTGCTGGGGATCAAACCCAAGGCCTTGTGTATGGTAGAAAAGTGCTCACCATTTAGCTAATCTCCCCAGCCACAAGCCATCCTTTCCCAAAGAAGTTGAAACAGTGACAGGGAATAGGGGCTGGGGGAGGTGGACTTACTAGTTTATTTAAAGTTCCAATGTAATTGATTGCTTTGTGCCTCCGAGGAAGAAGGGCTGTTAACATAAGGGGGAAGGGCTTGCCTGGAGGACAGAAAATGAGAGGCCTTGCTTGGTATGTTGTTGTGCTGTTGGGCAGCAGTGATACCAGCAATCGACAGGCTGGGGCAGGAGGATTATCACAAGATTGAGGCCAGTCTGGGTACACAGTGAGTTGTCCATCAGCCTGAACTGCGTAGTGAGACCTGTCTCAAAAAATATAAATAAATAAAAGAGATAAAAACATTAAAAATTTAAAAAATATTAAAAGAGCCTCAAAGAACCCAAACAAGGTGAAGTCAATAAATGTCAGCTTCATCACATGGGAAAATACAGATGAGTATATATCTGATCTGGAAGACGCTGGTATTTTTTTAAGAATAAAAATCACAAGGGAAAATGTCAATATACTCAAAAGCACCGTTTAAAAAAAAATTGTTAGTACATTTCAAAGCACGATAAACCAGAAATCAAAGACAAAATAGCAAACTGAAAGAAAAAGATAGCAGAACAAGACAGAAAAGGATTTAAATATTTACCATGTAAAGAACTTTAAGTAATGAGCTTTTTAACAATAACTAAAAAGACACACCTATTGCTTTTCTAATCAGAAAAAAACCCAGCTCTGTTAAGAAGGCTAGAAGGAGATCAAGAGAACAAGTCACTCTCCAAAAGGAAAGCTATTAAGCATCACAGAATGTGGATCGGCTCAGACAATACAGCAGTGGCCTGGGAGGCTGGTAGCTCGGGGTTCCAGCGTTTGCCTCTCTCGCACAAAGCCAGGTCCTGGGTCCCATCCCTAGCACAGGGAAAATAAAGTGGCCCAAGAAGGGACAGTTTGAAAATGTCCTGCTTATTGCACTGGGAAGGTGGGAATGAAAGGGCCTCCTAAAGTTTATTGCACCAATCTAAAAGCAATCATTTTAAAACAACCTATCAAAATGGTACTAGAACCTGCTCGGCAAGGACAAGCAGGAGGTGTCTGTTCTCTAGTCAGTGTAGACAGCAGGACACAGTACCGAATCCTTCCGGCAGCTCCTTGGGGAGAGGGCCACGCAGTCTCCCTGGCCCCCAGTACAGAGTTTGGCTCTCAGCAGACCTTGCTGGGGAGCATGTGAGGGCTTCCTCACAATGGCCAAGGCCTTGGGTGGAGTCCTTGCTCTTAAGCAGCCTTCAGCAACCTTGCCAGGAGCCCATGGGGACCGTCTATCCCAAGCTCAGATCCTGGGAAGGGGAAGCAGACCATTGTGTATTGCTATAGATGATAAGACTATTAATTTCCCCCAGAATATCAAGACACACTGTGGACTGGGAATGAGAGGGAGGTGGGGGAGTGGACCACCACATAAAGAACTCATTATGAGTTCCCAGCTTATTGGGAGGAGATAATAGACAGCTTGTGAAAGAAGTGGCTTTTGAGATGGATTTGAGGGGTGAGCAGGAGTTCAGTAGGAAGAGCTGTAACCAGGAGGGCATGAGAACCGGGAGTGAAGCCAGAGATGTACCTGCAGAGCTGACCCCTTGCCACTCTGCCGGTCTCTGATCCGAAACTGCAGCCTTGTCTTCAGTAATAACATCTCTGTAAAATCACAGATGTGATTCGCTGGTTTCGAATTTCTCCAATATATAGGAAATTAATATGTAAACATTCGCATGAAAGGAGAAGGTCCTGCAGACATGTTAAAGGTGCTGAATTTGTGTGGTGACAGTTCCACATTTGAGGAAACTGCACCACAGTGATGAGGAGCCAGTGAGGGCTCTAACCTCGGGATGGAGCCACTCAGAGAATGGAGACAGACGAACTGGTGAAGACACAGCTTGAAGAGCCCCACAGGAGTCTGAGGGCCTCCCTTGGAAGACTGGGAAGGAGCCTGGGGGCTGGCGGGCAGGGGGGGCGCAGGGCTGAGCTGGCTCCTAAATCCCAGTCTGCTGCACTCAAATCCTAACGAGCGAGGGCTCACTTTCACTTCTGGCCATTATGTAATTCTTAACACGAAGGGATATTGTTTTCCATTTCCCTTCCCCCATTTGGGATATACTGTTAGGGTGATTTAAACAAGGTGCCAGTCTGACTGGGCAACCGTAGGAAATTTTCCCACAACAGGCTCTTAGCAGATCCCCTTTGCCTTTTGCAAAAGGAAATCAAGTTTCCCATAGAGGAGGCATCTTCAACAGGTGCTGATAAGAAAGAAATTCCTCCTTTTTGGCTAGCAGCTGGCCAGGAAGCGACTAAAGAGGCACGGAGCGGGGGAGGGGGGGGGAGGCCACAGCCTGAGCACTGCGGAATGAAAGCCCACAGAGAGGGGCGGCCTGGGAGGGGCTCGCCCGCCCTTTTTCATTTGCAGCCTGGAGGGGGCCTTTCCTTCTCACGGACAGGAAATGACATCTGGAAACCACAACAGGCAGCCCAAATCCTCAGGCCCCAGGACACCAGGTCCCTGCTCCACTCCTCTCACCGGAAGTCCATGGCCTGCTTTTGAGACCCCTGCTTCCGTCCAGAAAGCGCTGTGGCCTCCCAGGCGTTTCTCAGGGCCGGTGGCTCGGAAGTCCCTGTACCAGGCCTCCAGGCCTTTCTATGATCTAGCCGAAACTTATGACTCCTTCCTTGACTGCCCAGGTCTTTGTCTCTGCCTGCCACTCAAGCAGGTACCTCCTCACCTCTGGTCGGTAACAAGTACTGGGACACAAAGGGATAACTGAATGTCCACTCCGTCCTGTGTGCCACAGGGGACCTAGGAGAACAAGTTTCTCCAGATGAAAGCCAGACAACATGTCCCCCTCGCCTCATTACACCCAAAGTACAGCGGAGGCAGGGCCTCATCTGGCCCAGCCATGCTTAGCACTTGACAGAGAGTATTTTGCAATATTTGTTTAGTTTATTGAAGAAATTTTAAGCAACAAAGGGAAAAAGAGGATCTATGTTGGGCAAACTTAACTTTCTATGAAAGAGTCAAGATGCCTTTTGTTTGATTTGTACATGCTGCTGGGATAAATACTATAATAAAGAGAGAAAGTGCAGCGGGAGGAGAGAGTTGCCTGGAGGTATCTCTAAGGAAACTCCCAAAGATAAGGCCATTGTGGCAAGTGTGTGTGTGTGCACATGTGTGTTTTAAATTGCCAAGTTAGGGCCAGGGATATAGCTCAGTGGTTCCGGCGCCTGTCTTGTAAGCGCAAGGACCTGGGTTTGATCCCTGGTAATCACATAACAATACTGGGCGTGGAGACTCACCCCAGCAGCAACCAGTACCACATACCACAGTGCCGGGCGTGGTGGCTCACGCCTGTAATCCCAGCACTCGGGAGACAGAGGCAGGAGGATTGCTGTGATGTGAGTTGGAGGCTGAGCTCAGGGCCAGCCTGAACCACAAAGCGAGACCCTGTCTCAAAAAAAAAATAAAAAATAAAAAATAAATAAAATAAAATAAATAAATAAATTGCCAAGTTACCCAGGCTGGACTTAAACTTGCAATCCTTCTGTCTCAGCCTCCCAGATTGCTAGGGTCACAGGCATGCACTACCACATCTGGCTTCTTTTTATTTTATTTTATTTCTTATTTTGAGGCAGGGTCTTGCTAAATTGCTAAGTTGCCCAGGCTGGCCTTGAACTTGAGATCCTCCTGCATCAGCCTCCCAGAATACCAGGATTACACACCTGTGTTGAGACAAATTTTGAGAATTTAATGAGGTCTTGCTGGGTAGAAGAAAACACTGTGACAAGATATGTGATTGAAGGTGTACATATAACAAGTTGAGACTTGAGGGTAAAAGCCAAAGGCTTCGTGAGAGTGTGCTGGGACAGATGACAGGAGACGATGCTGGCGAAGACTGTGCAGACCCACAGTCTGTGCAGAGGAAGGTCTTAGGTTCCAGCTGGAGGGCTGCATCAGGACCACACTGTAGAGAAATAACTCTGAAATAAGATTGATTGGTGGTGATATGAGAGAAACCAGAGAGAGAAGGGATAGATAAGAGACAATCAGATGACCTAGAAGTGTCTAGAACAGAAGGGAGAATGCAGAACCTGACATACCGTTGAAGAACTTAAAATGTTAATGGAGATACAAGGAAGCAGGTTCTGTTGTATATTATTATTGGAACTATAAATCAATGAGGTCACATTAGTGAGCAGTTTTTCCAGTATCTACACATAACCTTCAACATAGCAATCTTCCAGGTACATAGAGTTGAAAATATCTCCAATGCATGAGGAAATATGTACTAGAATGTTCATGGCATCATAGCTAGTGATGGCAAACACTAGAAATAATCTGCTGGGTACGGTGGCGAATGCCTATAATCCCAGCATGTGAGAAGCTGAGGCAGGAGAACAGCTGTGAGTTCAAAGCCAGACTGGATCACGTAGCAAGATCCTGTCTAAAAAAAAGGAAAAATAAAAAAACAACGTAAATTCCTCTCAATAGGAGATCAGAGAAATAGACTTTATGTTTACTTTTCTTACTTGCTGTGCTGGCAATTGAGCCCAAAGCCTTTTTTTTTTTTTTAAATCTTTATTGGTACATTAAATATACACATCATGATTGCACTCCATATTGGGAGCCCAAAGCCTTTTGCATGACATTCAAGCACTCTGCCAGTGAGCTACACTACATCCCAAGCCCTACAATAATGGATAATCTTTCTGTGGTGCTTGGGATTGAACACAGGGAGTGCTGCGCTATATCCCCATCCATTTGTAATTTTTATTTGAGACAGGGTCTCCCTTAGTGGCCTAGGCTAGGCTAGAACTCATAATACTCTGGACTCAGCCTCCTGGGTAGCTAGGCTTACAGACAGGCACCACCACCTCGATTTATGATGAATTTTAAATACAAAAATGAATATTACATTTGTGGACACATAAACATGGCCTGGATATACAGCAAGGCCAAAAGAACAAAGGATAGGTCTGGGGAGGAGACTAAGAAGGGTTTTAGTGCTATCTGCAATGTTCTATCCTTCTAGAAAAAAAAATCCCAGGCAAACACAACACAAGTGATAAAGTTTGTTCATTAGAGGTAAGTACATGGGCATCTGTTATATCATCTTTTTTTCCCTTTCCATTTTTTTTTTTTTTTAGGTTTTTTGAGACAGGGTCTCGCTTTGTGGTTCAGGCTGGCCCTGAGCTTCAGCCTCAAACTCACATCACAATTCTCCTGCCTCTGCCTCCCGAGTGCTGGGATTACAGGCGTGAGTCACCACGCCCGGCACTGTGGTATGTGGTACTGGTTGCTGCTGGGTGTGGGTCTCCACACCCAGTATTGTTATGTGGTTACCGGGGAATCGAACCCGGGCCCTTGCGCTTGCGAGACAGGCGCTGGAACCACTGAGCTAACTCCCCGGCCCTCCCTTTCCATTTTTAAGAAAAAAGAAAAGAAAGAAGGAATAAAGGGCAGAGAGTGGGCCACTATCACCTTTAACAAATACGAGCCCATAGATCCATACTGAAGGAACCCATGGCCACAGCAAGAAAATAACGGGAAAAAAGGAGCTTGCACCTCCTAATACATGCCCTATCTCAGAGCCTGAGCTCAGCGCCACTCTTGCCCCTACTTGCCTTTGCTGGTTCAGTCCAAAATAAACAAACAAACACACAAACAGTGCACAAAAGCCACCCATGCTGAAGAACAGTGATTGGGGGCTCTTGCCAAACCTGGATGCAAGGGCACTCAGAGTGCAGGATTTAGGCATATGTCCCCCACGTGAGGAACTGCCTGTCCCTGCAGGATGTCCAAACATATGGCCAAAATGGTAAGTCCAACCTTTGCTGGGGGCTTTTGGAAAGGAGGGAGAAGAGGTTTTCGAAACATAAGGCCAAGAGAGGAGGATGGTAAAGTCAAAGGGAGCACTCACTCGAACTACAACATAAGCTCCAGGAGGATATATTTGTGCCTGTTTGGTTAGCTGCAGTTTCCCCAGAACCTAAAACAGTGCCCAGCACAGAGGAGATGCTGAGTACATGCGTCAAGTGAGTGGAAGGGAGCAATGAGTCGGGGGGGGGGGGAGAGAAAAGCCTTGAAGTGTCCCTAGCTGTCTGTCATCTCGATGGCTCAAGTGACTACATTTTGGATGTGTCAGATCAGCACTTATGTTTTAAAAGAATTTCTGTTTGCTGCCTGAGGTAGAAGCTTGGGACTAGGACTCAGCTATTGGCAGAAGAAAGGGTGATGAAAGCATAGAGAATCGAGGTTCCAGGACGATTAAGAGCCAGGAGGCTTCGGTAAGAAATGTCTCTAAAACACTGCAAGTCTGAGAGGCTTGGCTGAGCTCAGTGGTAGAATGTGTGCCTTGCGCGTTCAGGATCCTGGCTTCAATTCCCAGTACCTTCTCAGTGAAAAAAAACCACCTGGAGAATCTACATGGGTAGAATCAGGTACGGGGACAGGGATTCTGGAAGTAAAATGGATACCAGAGAGAACCAAGAAGGGAGGGTTTCTCAACCGATCTTGGCCTGCTAGCTCTTAAGGCAGCTTTGTGTAAGTCTGAGAAAGGTATCTCCTGTTAGCTGCACAGCCTTTGGGGCAATGCCTTGAAGAGAATTAAGAAAAGCAGCCTCAGAGGCGGGGGATTTAGCTCAGTGGTTCCAGCGCCTGTCTTGCAAGCGCTAGGGCCCGGTTCGATTCCCCCGTAACTACATGCCATACTGGGCGTGGAGACTCACACCCACAGCAATCGGTATCACATACCACAGTGCCGGGCGTGGTGACTCACGCCTGTCATCCCAGCACTCGGGAGGCAGAGGCAGGAGGATTGCTGTGATGTGAGTTGGAGGCTGAGCTCAGGGCCAGTCTGAACCACAAAAGCTAGACCCTGTCTCGGAAAAAAGAGAAAAGCAGCCCCAGGAGCTCGGGCCTGGCTCCTGGATCGTGAGCCGGACCTCACGGCCCATTCTCTCTGTGCGGGCGCAATTCACACAACCGTACACAGTGGCCCTGACTCCCAGATCGCCGCAGTGGGCAGACAACCAGCTTCTTCATAGAGCCCATCACCGCCTGCTGGATGTCATCCCTGTTCACGCTCCTCCCAGTCCACCTTGCCCTGGCCCACAGCAGGACCTTCCCTGCCACACAGATGTACTGAGCCAACAGGCAACCATCAGTTCTCTGGCAAATTCTGATAATTCTGTGTGCAAAGACTCTGTTTTAAATCTCAGGCCGGTTCCTGATTGCCGGTCTTCCCCAAACAGGGCAAGTAAAATCCATGAAACCAGAGGCCAGAAACCAAGAAACCAGGAACAAGCTGCTGCGCCCCCTAGTGTTGCCTAAAGGATTGGCAAGGTTATTTTCCATCACAGGGAAGAGAACCGGAAGACCACCTCCATGGAAGATAAGTTTTCCCGTTGACAGGGGCACGTGCATGGTAAATAACAGGGACGGGGCAGCAATACCCTCCTTGGGACCCTAGTGGTATCGTGTCACGTTTTTTACTTTTCTTTTGCAGTACTGAGGGTGGAACTCTACCCCTGAGGTATTATAGCTCCAGCCCTTTCTATTTATTTTTTTAAATTTTGAGGCAGGGTCTCACTAAGTTACTCAGGCTGACCTGGAATTTGTGATCTACCTGCCTCAGCTTCCCGTCATGTCACTCTTTCTCAAGTGAGAGAATGTAGCCTCAGGATTTCAAGAAAGTGGTTGCCATTGGACGGCGCTTTGTCACTCAGGTCCTGCGACAATTTTATCTGCATCTGCCCCTTTGCAACTTCCATTCCCTAAGACTGCTCTTTAGCTTTTATAAAAACTTTCCTTCTGCATCCTACTCTGGTTCCCATCCCATCCTGACAAATCACCTTCTCCTTGAACCCAAGAGTGGGAAAGTCACTTGATCTCTCTGTGCCTCAGCTTCCTCATCTGTAATACGGGGAGAAATAGTATCTCTTTTATAGGGTTTGTCAGGAGGAGGAGGACTGAGTGGGTTAATCCACATAAAGTGTACTACCAGACAGTAGACACTCACTCAGTACATTTTTTTTCAATAGAGTCTCTCTAGATAGTCCAGGCAGGCTTTGAACTTGCTACATAGCTCAAACTTGGTCGTGAACTTGTGGTCCTCCTGAATGCTGGGATCACTGGTGTGTGCCACCACAACTGGCAGTAAATGTCACCTATTATTATTATTATCATCGTAAGAGTGTAGAGCACTGAAGTTTTAATGACACTGGGCCAGACAGCCAGGTCTGTGAAACCAGGCTTCGTCCTAGGACGGAGGCCCTAGGCTTGTAGTTACTGCTCAGCCGACTCCTAGATGTACACTCACTGTACCCCCGGAGTACATTACTTTGCACGGCACAGTTGGCAAGCCTTGCCATAAAACTCTTGGCTTCCCATTGTGCTTTCTCTTTGCCCCATTTAGACTTGCTCTACTGATCAGAACTGACTGGGTGGCCTCAAGGGTACTGGCGCCAGGGGCTAGCCTCACTGCCCTGCTGCACCGAGAGGCCAACCTTCTGTGTACCCAGCTCAGTGCCCTGTGTCTCGTCATAACTGGGAGAAACTGACTGATGGTTCGCATTCTAAATGCTTGCATGGACTCCTGGTAGCCCACGTTGGGGACACAGTATTGGCCTAAAAATTGCCATCAGAAGTGTTCTCAGTATAGGAATATAGGGTCTGAGAGAAAGAGACGCCAGTTCCTCTTCTGTCACCCAGTGGCTGCTGCAGAAAGTTCTACCATTTGAATGCTTCATGCTGTGGCTTACAGCCTTTGTTCCCTGAGAGAAAGCACAGACTCTGAGGATGGAAACACAATGAACCAGGCTGCAGAGGAAGAGTTTACAGAATAAACTCTCTGCTCCTACCAAAACCACTGAGAAACAAAGACCAGGTTAGAGGAGCACAATGGTGGAGATCATTTGGGGAAAGGGTGAGGGCACTAGGGTTGTGGAGAAGGCTTCCGGACCAAAAGCCAAAGGGGTAATGAAATGAGATTGAGAAAGCTGGTGTAAATGAAAGATGCAGCCATGTTTTAATTCACCACCTACAAACTGAATGACAGCTGGTGTGTGCACATCACACTGCAGTGTGAATTAAACAATCTGGAGGCTTTGGTGGTGTTGAGGATTTGACCCAGGGCTTCACACAGGTGCAGGGTAGGCAAGTGCGCTATCGCTGAGCTAGTGTCAGTCCACTTGACATTTTCAGTCCCAGCTCTGCCACTTACTAGTTATGTGACAAACCACTTAACTTCTCTGGAGCTCAGGTGTCACATCTGTACAACTCTAATAACAGCCAAAAATACCGAACAATATAACCTTGACAATACCAAGCTGATAATGTTTGGGGGCTGAAATGAAAAAAACCATTTGAGAGAAATGAGTCTCTAGTGCCCAGCACTGAAGTGCCCAGCAGTTTGCTGCCTCTGAATCTTACTAGGGGTCAGCAAAAAGGTTTTGCCAACAATGTAAGGGCACTGAGAAGCAGAAGCAGAAGCAGAGCAAAGACGATCTTAACACACTTGGTCTGTTGTCTCTGTCCTTGAAATGTCCCCAGGGAAAAGACCATATCCCTTAGCCCAGGACTTGGAACCTAGAATCCCGATGGCATGGCTCCCTTATCAAAATTACCAGGCTCTCACCTTTAGTAAGCCTCTTGCATTCATAACCACAGGAAGAAGAGGAAATGGGCCAGATCCCTAAGCAATAGGAGTACTGCCAGCTCACTTTATATTGCATTGTGATCACTCTGATTAGTTAGTTCTCATATCAGCCCTCAGAAGGTACAAGGAGTATTTTTTTCTTTGTTCTAAAGATGGAGGAATTGGGAGGCACAAGCTTTCTGCCATTTCCAGCATTTGGCTCGATAGATTCTTCTTCTGGGTATAGGGGAGTTGCCTTACAGCTGTTAGACTTTTAGAGAAGGATTTTTAGTCTACTTCCAAGAAGACAGACTGCCTGGTGCTGTCTAAGAGAGTCTCCTTTACCTATCAGATGAGGTTGTGGGAAGGCATAGCAGCAAAGAAACTCCAAAACCTTAAAAGGTTAGGAATGCAAGACACAGGGAGTTAGAAGAGATGACCAATAAAAATGCTTAGCAACATTACAGAACCAATGGGGAATGAGCTCCTCTGTTGCCATGAAGCAGTCTTGATTCCTATTGGCTATGAACATGAGACTGTATCTCGAAAGGATGAAGGGTGGGGAATGCCTGTAGCTCTGTTTAGGTGTTTATACCTGCTCTTTGAGAGGATTAGAAAATGGAGAAGCTCTCAATCTGGGGCCGTGGCACTGGGACATTCTCAGCCACACCAGAAAATCTATAGCAGTTTAGCAGACTCTTGGAAATGCAAAGTGTGTGTCCAGGGCTATGTGGTCAGTACACAATGTATAAAAGCAGACATGTCATCTTAAATTCCCGAGGGAAGAAAACACCAGTCATGCAACAGTCCCCGCTTGCCTCACGCCTGTAGCAGTCAGCAAGTATGTTCTTTTTCCTGCTTAGTATGCCTCAGGCTTGGAATCAATGTGAACCCAGCCTAAAGGGGCACTACAGATTTGCTCCCCTGCACTGGCTGCTGGAAGCAAGCTGAGTGTCATGTGTCACAGAGGATGGAGCCCTCACCTCCTTCTACTTACCAGCCCTCCATCCCTGCTGCAAGGAGTTGATTTTCTTGACCAGGATGTGGGCCGTGTTCACCAGCCCTACCTCACAAAGGTCCTGGTACCCAGTCCTGAACCTCAGCTGGCAGCTCTTGAGCCAGGGTGGCATATCTGGCTCTTGCCAGCTCATCCCTCGGTACTGGGACTCACTAGCTCCCTACCCCAGGCCATGAGTGGGCTTCTGGAACAAGCCACTTGCTTTTCACCTTATGTCAAAGGTTGCTGTCATACTCTGCTCTCCTACAGCCCCCAAGAAAAGCCTTTTGTACCATGGTGGCCTTGATTTATTCCAGACCTCTGTGGCTCCTGACATTCTATTCAAATGGCTTCTTGTGTCCTAACTTGGCTATTATTTAATCTCAGAACCTTCTGTGTGTTAGAAGTTAGGTGGGTTGCTAGGTCCTAGCTGTTACTACAGCCACCACCCACTGCCACTAGGACCCTGATGGCTTCACACCAGGAACTTTCAGCATGCTGTGCAATCAGGGCCACCTCAGTCAAAAAGCTTCCTTAGTCCACTCTTCTTACTATCTCGAGTTCTCTGGGGCCCAAACCATGCCAGAGGTGAGAATGGGACAACTTGTAAGGATATGGCTTGACACTCACGGCAAGGAGGGTGTGGGGTCTTCTTTAGGGAGCAGGGCCTTCCCTATCACTTGACTGGTGGAAGAACTCCAAAAATACATCCAAACTGGATTCAGTCAGCTCCCCTAAATTCTGGTCTCTTCTTGTTTCAAGTGAGCCTCAAGCATGTGAGCATCCAGAAAGCCAAAATGTACTTGACTGCTACCATATTGGCCTGAAACATTTACTTCCACTTCTTTGAGTTCCTCATTTGACACTCACTTCTCCCACGGGGCCGGTAGCTCTGCCCTCAGTTCCAGCTGCCAGATCTAGGATTGACCTGTGCCCTCGGCTCTGCCCTATTCTCATCCATGACCACAACACAGGCCATGCCCCTGTCAAATTTGCTCCCTGCCACCCTCCCAATTAACCTGGTAGCTCCTTAAGTACAAGGGATGGGTTTCCATCATCTCTGTATCCTCATTGTCACACACAGAGAGTGTGACAGAAAAAGAGGCTCTAAATTTGTTGGCAGAATAAACACATGCACTCAGGTCTGACTGGAAGACCCACCTGGTTCCCTCACAACCTGGTCAGTTTATTTCATATTCAGAAGGTCTACTCCTTTCTAAAGGTCCAACTAAAATGTGGATTCCTGTTTGCCTGGAGTGGGGGAAGGAGAAAAGCTTAGGAACATAGACCCCAGCTGAACAGTTACCCCAGAGAGTAACTATTAGCTAAAATAATTAACTGTGTGTGGCCCAAAATGAACAGGGACCACTATGGCCAAGAGAAGTCAGGGAATTCTGACTTCTTCCCTTGGAAGCAAGATGGCTTCTGAGTAAGGCCCTGTGCAAAAGAAGTTGGTTTTTTGGGGTTTTTTGTTTGTTTGTTTGTTTGTTTGAGACGGGGTCTCACTTTGTAGTTCAGGCTGGCCCTGAACTCAGCTTCAAACTCACATCACAGCAATCCTCCTGCCTCTGCCTCCCGAGTGCTGGAATTACAGGCGTGAGCCACCACGGCCGGCACTGTGGTAGGTGGTACTGGTTGCTGCTGGGGTGAGTCTCCACGCCCAGTATTGTATGTGGTTACCAGGGATCGAACTCTGGTCCTTGCGCTTGCAAGACAGGTGCCAGAACCACTGAGCCAAATCCCTGACCCTAAAGAAGTTGTTTTTGAAAGTACGTGTGTAGTAGGATTATATTTTCCAGAAATTTCATTTTAGGATAGCAGATAAAGTGAGCGAGTCGGCTTTGTAAAGGAGTAACAAATATGTTGGGACTCAGAACCACTAAATAGAAAAACAGCATGTTGTGGTGGTATGTCCAGGGCCTTCTGTCTTAAGTCAACTACCTGTGGCCCAGCACCAGGATTGACTCAGCTTCCCTCTTTCACCCCATTCCCCTGAGTACCTAGGTCAGGACTGGTTCCAAACAGAGATATGCGGACAAGAGGGTAACCGAGGAATTCAGAACAGGAGAACTACCTGATATGGGTCTTTGAGAGCCTTGGATTACCGGAAGTACCCTTGGTGTGTTCCTCCTTTCTTCATTTACTCAGTGTGCCAAGCACACAATAGGTTTACACGTTCAACACAGGTGCTTGGCTCCACACTCACTTGCTTGCAGTCCCTTTCATTGGCTCAGGGACTGTCTTCTTTCTTTCTTCTTTTTTTTTCTCTCTCTCCTTTTTTTCTGGGGGGAAGGGGCAGCATCAAGGATTGAACTTGGGCCTCTGTGCTTACAAGGTAGGCACAGTACCACTTGAGCTAAATCCTCAGGCCAGAGGGGATTGTTTTCTTGAGTGGACATTCTGCTAAGCTTTAATTTTAACCCTTTCCTAAAACCCTGCCTCTTCTGCCTCCCTTCAAGCTCTTCCCACTGTTACATCCAAAGGGCCCAGTTCTGACTCTCCTTCTAGCTTCAGGACACACCACCTAGCCTAGTCCCAACTCCTTGGGCACCTTCTGACCCAGAAGCTTGAGGAGTTAGGGGTGGCCTACGGTAAACACAGCTGGCTTGGTAGTGCGGGCCTGTAACCCCACATGGAGGGAAGCTGAGGTACGAAGAGAGCAAGTTTGAGTCTTGCCTGGGCAACTTAGTAAGAACATGTCTCAAAATTTTAATAGAATAAAAAGGGCTGGGGAGGTAAGTCAGTAACAGAGTGCCCCAGGTTCCATGCCCAGTGTCACCCCATTTTAGAACTTGGTTCTATTCTAGGCCTGGAAAAAAGTAAAAGAAAACCAAGAGCAATGGAATCCTATCCTCAGGAACGAAGTAGATGGGACATGGACTAAGGTATGAAAAAGACTACCGGGCGTGGTGGCTCATGCTTGTAATCCCAGCACTTCGTAGGCAGAGGCAGGAGGATTGCTGTGAGTTCGAGTCTTGCTTGGGCTACATAGTGAACTCAGGACCAGCCTGAACTACAAAAAGAGATCCTGTCTCAAAAAAAAAAAGGAAGAAAGGGGCCGGGGAGTTAGCTCAGTGGTTCCGGCGCCTGTCTCGCAAGCGCAGGGACCCGGGTTCGATTCCCCGGTAACCACATAACAATACTAGGTGTGGAGACCCACACCCAGCAGCAACCAGTACCACATACCACAGTGCCGGGCGTGGTGGCTCACGCCTGTCATCCCAGCACTCGGGAGGCAGAGGCAGGAGGATTGCTGTGATGTGAGTTGGAGGCTGAGCTCAGGGCCAGCCTGAACCACAAAGCAAGACCCTGTCTCCAAAAACCTAAAAAAAAAAAAAAAAAGAAAGAAAGAAAAACAGGAAGACCAGGAAGTCAGCTAGTGACATTGCTGTCCTACACCCCTCCACCCCTCCTCCAGGGAGAAATGCCAATCTCTCAGAGACCGTAGTCCACACTGTTTGCCACCACTTTGCTACAAGAGCTTGGAAACTACCCAACACACTGAGCTTCACCCTCTGCCTGCCCCCTCAAGGTCTGAAAACATTCTAGATGAAATCACAAGGACTGGGGAGCGGAGCAGGAGCTGGAGATTAAGAGAGCAGAGTAGAACACCCAGAGGCAAGGCCTTAAGGGGGTTGGCCTCATCCCTGAGGCACAGAAGATTCTTTCCCCAGTAAGGGGACTCTTGACATCTACACCGCAGGCTATCCGATCTTCTCTACCCAGAAAGGAAGTACTTGCAACTCAGAGTCCTGGTTTCCTTCCCAGCTGGAAGGCCTAGAAGGGCTGCCCAGAACTCAGAGGTGAGCAGCATCCAGCGTGGGCAGCTGCTCAGAGAATGTCTTCACCTTACCCTTCTTATGCTGCTTTTGTTTTCCATCCCAGCCGGCCTTGGCCAGCTGCAAATCAATAGCAGGGGTCCACGGTCAGATGAGTAAATAAGCCACACCTAGACTTTTTGGATACAGAAAGGGAAAGAGATATGCCATGCAACCCTCTCCCAGTTTTTCTTCTCTTTTTGACTTCTGGGAACTTAGCTGTGCTGTCTTCTCTGTCTGTATGTACTTGAGACAGAGTCTTGCGATGTAGGTCAGGCTGGCCTTTGACTCACTATGTAGCCCAGGCTGGCTTCGAACTCTCCGCAGTCCTCCTGCCCCAGCCTCCTGAGTGCTGGGATTGTAAGAATGCACCATCATGTCCAGCATACTGTCTTCTGTCTTAAAGCCCTTTCTGGAGAACAAGTGGATGTACCCTGCACCACCCCAAGCGTGGGCTGTTTGTTGAGATGAGGAGCAGGGCATCTATCTTATTCCTTTCAAAGCCCCTTCTGCTTTCTGTGTCACTGTCATGCCAGAGGTGACAGAGGTATGGCTGGCAGACAGACTTTGACGGTGCCGCTATTTGAAACAGTTTCAATGTTGAAAAGTGACAATATTTTACATTCTATAAAATCTGGATTTCTGGTATCTCTTGAAAAACTGGCAAATGTAGCAACACGAGGCTGGTAATTCTATGTGACAATTAGCAGCAGAGCTCAGAAGCAGCTGTTCCTTTAGCCAGGCACAGACTCTCCAGTTCCCCGGTCCCTGCCTCCGGTGGGTACTCCAGGTTGGACAGCCATGCTCATGCCAGTCTGCTTGGTTCCCTGTGTGAACTCCTAGACCCTCTCAGTCTTCTGCTGTAACCCCTGGTTTATATCCATCCACCTGCTTCCTGTTCCCAAGCATCTCCACATCTCCCTGTGCTCTACCCTCTGAAGGAAGTGCCACACACAGCCTATGTGAAAAACACCTCCTCATGCATTAAGGCCCAGCTGAAACTTCCCCTCACCTGCAAGTGTTCCTAACTCATGCAAACGGAGTCGGGGACTTCGCTCTCTGCATTTCATGGCATCTCATCCCACACTTCGCTGCTGTCAGTTACCCACTATGCTGCAGTGATGCGTTTATATGTCTGTTGCTGCTCTTCAAGTGTGTGCTTCTTGGGCTCAAGGAGTTGGGCCCAGTTCAAGGAGCGAGACTTCCTCATCCTTGAAACTTTGGTTCCTCCCACAGGGCCTGGCACACGGACGGCACTCCAAAGCTCTCACAGTACATGATGGGATGACTGCGCGGAGAGTGAGGACCACAAAATGCTCACTCGGCATGGATAATGACTCTTCCTTCATGGGGAGCAGAAACAGGTAGGGCGCGGCACTAGAGCAGAGGCTTTCTTTCCTGTTCTGCACTGAGTGCTCGCCTCAGAGCCTGGCCCACTCGAGGGCTTGGAGCTGGTTCACAGGCTTACAGAATTCAGCCCAGGGACTTTGTGAGTGACCCATGAACCTGACCGCACCACTGTGACACACATGCTGCCTCCAGCACATCCAGCTCTGTGGCCCAGAGCTGAGGACTAAATCTCTCCGAGGTTCAGCATCCAGAGCTACCACATGGAAATAATGACTCTTGGTTTTGTAGTGGGAATGAGGGTTAGAGGAGGCTTCTGTAGGTCGAGTGACAGCTGCAGACAGCTGATTCTTAGTTGGGCCCTTCATCTCTCCGGAGTGTTAAGAGCGGGGGTACACTCAGTGAAACGTGGAACTTCAATTGAAAAGCACACGTGTAGGCACTGGGTGTGGCTCAGTGCTAGAGCATATGCTTAGCATAAAGGAGGCTGTGGCTTCCATTCCTAGCACCAAAACCAAACCAAACCAAGCAAAACCAAAAAGCATATACGTGATCTGTGGTGTTTCTACCTCACCCCACCCCTCTCCAATTTTGCAGGCCACTTGCTCTTAGGAAAATTAGGGCCATTTTCCTAAAACGAAGGACTCTGTGACAGGATGGCCAGCAAAGCTCCAACAGGGAGCTAAGCCTAATTCTCCCATCAAAGGCTGCCAATAGCCAAGCTGAGTGCTGCCCACCCTACTCCCATCCCTCAGGGTCCCCAGCGCCAGAGGTCAGTATGATGCACTCTCTTCACCTGTTCTGCCTGCAGCTTCCTCATCTCTGTAATGGAAATGATAATAACTGCTTGAAGGGGTGGCTGAGACCACTGATGGCGCTGAGTATTAAAAAGCAAACATTTAACTTGGTTGTAGGATACAAAGTAGATGCTAAGTACATGAAAGGCCTTTTCCTTTTCCTGGAGCAGCAGGTTAACTCAGGAAGAATGACAAAGGGAAGGACACTGAAGGTGTGTCTGGTGTACCAAAGAAGTTAGACATGAAAGTGACAGGGACTGGAGGAATTTTTAATAGGACCATAGTGAGATGGAGTCGAGATTGAAAATAAGCAAAGAAGATAGTGTGTGGGGTCTCTGACCAGGCTTAATTACCTATGTCAACTGTACACACAACCTGGCTGACCTGGTACAGCCAATGCCCATTCAACTCACATGAGCCAGAGTGTTTTCAGCGACCTCTCTGATACTGTAATTCCCAAACTCTCGAGATAGAGATTACTGACCGGTAATGTTCCTGCTGCTACACTTGAGTAAACTTGAAGTTATGGACTTTTCCAATTGCTTCAAAAGGTATTTTGTACCAGCAATACTTATAAACAATGAAAAATTAGAGGAAATCTAGATATCTAAGTAAACTAGAGAACAGATAAATATTGTGGGGTTTTCTGGTTTGGTTTTGTTGGTGCTGGAGATTGCACACTAGGCAAGGGGCCCATCAAAGAATCACACTCCTGGCAGAGAATGGATAAAATTACTGTGGTACAAACATCCTACCAAAGAGTATGCAGTAAGGCTGTGGGAATAGCTAGGTGGGAGGGCTCTTGCCCAGCATGTATTAGGCTCTGGCTTCAGCTGCTAGTGCTGTTTTTTTTTGTTTGTTTGTTTGTTTGTTTGTTTTAAAGTAGCTATTATACGGGCTAGGGATATAGCTCAGTGGTTCTGGCACCTGTTTTGCAAGCGCAAGGACCCGGGTTCGATCCCTGGTAACCACATAACAATATTGGGCGTGGAGACTCACCCCAGCAGCAATCAGTACCACATACCACAGTGCCGGGCGTGGTAGCTCACGCCTGTCATCCCAGCACTCGGGAGGCAGAGGCAGGAGGATTGCTGTGATGTGAGTTGGAGGCTGAGCACAAGGCCAGCCTGAACCACAAAGCAAGACCCTGTCTCAAAAAAACCTTAAAAAATAAAAAAAAAAGTAGCTATTATAATGAATAAATTATAACTAGTGTATCAATGTGGGAATTTTTCAAAACACTAACAAAGTTAAAGAATATGCTTGCATAGTATGATGCTCTTTATATAAAGTTTAAAACATGCAAAGCAATACCATATATTGTGGATATAGATGTATAACATGGAAGTATAAACACACCCATGGGATTGGGAAAAGCCAATTTGGGGCACTGGCTACCTCTAAGCTCAGATGGGGCAGGGCTCACAGCTGGATCTGTAATGAGCAGTTACTTAGAAAAGATCTCTAGCAAATGCAACAAAATGTTTAAATCTGACATTTTCCTCTCTACTTTGCTATACATCTAGAAGAGTTCACAGTCTGGAAAATGTGGCAGAGATGTTTGAGATCACCCTGCCTTGTCCTTCTGGCAACACACCTCTGTTGAGGGCCTATTGCAGCAGGCCCAGAGCTCCTTCAAATCTTTACACAACCCTGGGAAGAGAGGCTGCTCTCACCTCATTCTAAAGTCACCTGAGACTCAGACAAGCAAAGTGACTGGTCCTAGGACAGGAAGTAGGACGGATTACAGGCTCCCAGGCCCCACTGTCCTACTTTTGGTGATTTGGAATGTGCATTAAAGTGGTTGAGTAACATTTTCAACTCCCCAACCAGAGACAGCAAGTGACCTTTTCTTCCCCGGTAGCACTGGCACAGAATGCATGGGAGGCCTTGCTGGCAAGAGGCTGCTGGAAGAGCTGGCTGTGTGAGTTGCTGTCCATCCTGCAGCCTGGTACCTCTCACCTCTGCCCTAGAGGAATTTGGTGAAAAGCCTTGCAAAGCACCTTCTGCTACCATGGGGCACTAGTAGAGATCCAGTGGCAAACCCACAGGTGCCTGATCTTCTTCCACTCACAGACCTGGTGTCTTCCATGCCCACCTAGCAGCATCAGTCCTGGGCAAATATCTGTGGCTGTGAGATGCTCAGTAGGAAACAAGCTGGGGAGCCACAGGAACACTAAGGGATCAGACCACAACAGGGCTGCAATGGCTTTGAAAAGTAAATTGCCCCGGGAACCAAAGCCCACAGAAGTAGGCCAAAAGCTACACGTTAAAACTAAACAGATTGACTGCCTCCCTAAGAAGATGGCAATAGGATCCAGAATCTCCTAACATAATACTCAAAATGTCCAGGATACAATTAACAATCACTCATTGCAAGAAGAACCAGAAAAATTACAACATGAATGAGAAAAGATAATCAGTACATACCAACACCACAGTGTAAGATATTTGAACTACTTGGCAAAAATTTTAAAGCTCCCATCATGAAATGCTACTCTTAAGAATAGAAAATAACTCACCAAAATAATAGAAAATGTTGAACCCAGTGAGGGGCTGGGGAGCTCAGTAGAGGGCTTGCCAGGCTCATGTGAGGTCCTAAGTTCCAACCCCAGCATAGATAGATAGATAGATAGATAGATAGATAGATAGATAGGGCCAGGGATTTAGCTCAACAGTTCCAGTGTCTGCCTTGCAAGTGCAAGGTCTTAAATTCGATCCCCAGTATCACATACCACAATGCTGGGTGTGGTGGCTCACGCCTGTAATCCCAGCACTCAAGAGGCAGACACAGGAGGATTGCTGTGAGTTCGAGGCTCGCTTGGACTACATAGTGAGCTCAGGGCTAGCCTGAACTACAAAAGCAAGACTCTGTCTCATAAATAAATAAAAATACTTGAATGATAATTGGCTTAGGGTTAAAAAAATATAGTAAGAGAAACTAAAAATTCACATGATAGGTTAAACAGCAGAAAGAATATGAAAGAGGAAAAAATTAGGGAAGTTAGAATTTGGCAAAGATCAGTGTATAATAGAAATTCCACAATCTGAACAGCAATAAGCAAATAGACTGAAAGAACATGAGAAGAGCATTGGAGACAGTGGGACAATGATGAAAGATCTCAGATTTGTATCACCAGAATCTGATGAAAAGAGAAGTCTAACAAAAGTGTTTGATTAGCTATAGACTAAAACCTTCCCAAACTGGGTGAAAGACACAAATGTACAGATTGAAGCAGCTGGCAAACCCAAACAAGATAAACTCAAAGAAGTTCATGCTAAAACAAGTGCTACAGTTTGGGCCTTAAGTTTCCATCAGAGGCCCATGTGCTAAAGACTGGCCTTCAGGGTGGTGCTATTGGGAGGCAGTGGGGGCATTATGGAAGGTCCTTTGGTCACAGAGGCATCCCATCAAAGAGGATTGTGGAGGCTAGGGATTTAGCTCAAAGGGTACTGCACCTACCCTGGAAGCACAAAGGCCCGAGTTCCATCCACAGTACTGCAAAAAAAGAAGATTGTGGGGCCTTGGCCCCTCCATGCTCTTTTGGCTCCTTAGCTAGTGATGTGAGTGGTTTTACTCTGTTATGCTTTCCTGTGATGATGTGGTGTCTTGTTAGAGTTCCAAAGCAATAGAGTCAGCTAATCATGGAATGGAACCTCTATAAACATGAGCCAAAATAAGTCTTTTCTCCTTAGGAGTTAATTATTTCAGGTATTTTGTTATAGTGACAGAAAGCTAACTAATGTATCATATTCAAACTTCTGAAGGCTAAAAACAGACCCAAAAAAATCTTCACTGTAACAAGAGAACAACTCATCACTCACAATGCAAAAAAAATTCAACTGACACTAGGTTTCTCATCAGAGAAGCCATGGAGGCCAGAAAAAGGTGATGCATTTTTCAAATGCTGAAAGAAAAGAGCTGTCAAGCCAGAGTTTTAAATTCAATGAAAATATCTTTTGGGAATGATGAGAAAGCAAAACATTCTCAGAAGATGGAAAGCTAAGTGAATTTGTCACCAGGACACCTATTATGAAAGACTGTCTAAAGAAATTTCTCTAAGCAGGAAGGAAATGATTGAAGAATACTTGGAATACTAGAAAGGAAGAAGAACATAGTAAGGAAAAAAATAGGCTTTAAATATAATGAATTTTCCTCTTCACTTGACTTTTCTAAATTATGTTGGATAGCTAAAACAATATTATAATTCTGTCTAATGTGGTTATAAGTGTTTGTAGAGGGGACATTTAAAGATAATTATAAATGAGGGAGGCTAAAAGGTAGAGAGACCAATACAATACAGATTAATGGATGTACCGACTTTGCAAGCACAAGGGCCCAAGTTTGATCCCCAGTATAGCAAAATAAATAAAAAGGATTGTCTATGGCCATACTACCCTAAATGTATCCAACTTCATCAGATTAATGGACTAGGACAGATAACCCAGAAATAGACCCACAAAATACGATTTTGACAAAGGCACAAAAGCAATTCAATGGAAAAATAGTCTTTACAACAAATATGCTAGGACAATTGGCACCTGTAGGTAAAACCAGAACATTGACCTAAACTCAACACCTTATAGAAAATATTAACCCAAAATGGAAAGCAAAATAATATAAATAGGCCAGGCATAGCAGTGCACGCTTGCATTCCCAGCACCAGGAAGTTGAGGCAGGAGGATAGCTGCAGGTTCAAGGCCAACATGGACTATACAGTGAGAATAACAAAGTAAACAGAATACTAAAACTTTTAGGAAAAAATATGATCAAACATTCTAGAACCTAAGGCTAAGCAAAGAGTTCTTAGAGTTGACACTGAAAGGCTCAGAAATTGGTCAATGTCACAAAATTAAATTTCTTCTGTTTTACAAAAGCCCAAGTAAAGAGAATGAAAAAATAAAATACAGAGTAGGAAAAAGCACACTACATAACTGACAAAGGAGTAGTACCTATGATATATAAAGATCTTTCAAAACTCAACAGTAAAAATTCCATCAAAACAATCCAATTAAAAAATAGGTACTTCACTGAAGAGGACATACAGTTGGCAAATAAATACATGAAAAGCTGTTCAGCATCACTGGTGATCAGCTAAATCTAACTTAGGACCATAACGTGATATCACTACATGCCTATCAAAATGGCGTATGTGAGGGCAGGGGAGTTAGCTCAGTGGTTCTGGGGCCTGTCTTGCAAGAGCAAGGGCCCGAGTTCAATCCTCCAGTAACCACATACAATACTGGGACTCACGCCCAGCAGCCATCAGTACCACATACCACAGTGCCAGGCATGGTGGCTCTCGCCTATAATCCCAGCACTCGGTAGGCAGAGGCAGGAGGATTGCTGTGCTGTGAGTTGGAAGCTGAGCTCAGGGTCACCCTGAACTACAAGCAAGACCTTGTCTCAAAAAAAAAAAAAAAAGCGTGTGTGTGTGTGTGTGTGTGTGTGTGTGTGTGTGTGTATTAGCCACATCAAATGTAGGGTGAGGATGTCAAGAATGGATCACTCATTCATTGCTGGTGGAAATGTGAAATGGTATAGCCATTCCAGAAAAGAGTTTGCAATTTATTTTAAAATTAAGTATGCAATTTCCATAAATTGAGCAACTGCACACTTGGGCAGTTATCCCAGAGAAGTACACACACACACAATCTGTTGCCTTAATGTCTACAGAAGCTTTATTTATAATAGTCCAACAGTGAAAACAGTCCCGATGCCCTTCAACAGGTGAATGATTAAAATGAACTCTGGTATATTCAAATCATGAAATACTACTCAACAATAAAAAGGAACAAATTATTGCTAGACAGAAAAACTACAAGGATCTCCAGAAAATCATGCTGAATGAAAAATAAAATCTTGAGAGTTTACATATGATATTAATTCCTTTATAACATTCTCTTTTTTTTGTCTTTTGTAGTGCTGGGGATGGACTCCAAGGCCTACGCATGCCAGTCAAGTGCTCTGGCACTGTGCTATATCTGCATCCCTATGCAGCATTCTTGAAATAACAAATTTGTATAGGTAAAGAATAGGCTCTCAGTTGCCAAAGGTTAGCAAGGCAGGGAGCCAGCAGTGAGTGGGTACAAATATCCAGAGGTAACACAGGGAGATTTTTGTGGGGATGGAACAGTTTGCTCTCTCAACTGTGATGACGGGTATACAAATTCACATGCATGATAAATCTATACAGAATGATACACATGCTTCATACGGACTGTATGTAAAGCCCGTGAAATCTGAACAAGCCTCTGGATCAGACCCATGCCAGTTTCTAATTTATGGAAGAAATCAATGGCAAAGAAACTTAGGTGAAGAGTCTAAGCCCCTCCTTGATGTGTTGTTTTTGCAACTTCCTGTGAACCTGTAATTATTTCAGTGTAAAATATTTTTTAAAGAGACAGGTAGAGTGGTGCATTCCTATAGCCCCAGCTGCTCAAGAGGCTGAGGTAGGAGGACCTTGAAGCCAGGAGTTTGAAATCAGCTTGGGCAACATAATAACTCCTCCTCTCAAAAAGAAGGGGTTTTTTGTTGTTTGTTTTTAGTTTTTTGAGACAGGGTCTCGCTTTGTAGTTCAGGCTGGCCCCAAACTCACTATGTAGCCCGGGTCAGCTTCGAACTACAGCAATCCTCCTGCCTCTGCTTCCTGAGTGCTGGGATTACAGGCGTGAGTCAGCACATCCCGCACTGTGGTTTGTGATTACGGGTGAGGATGTGTGTGTGGGGGTGGGTGGATAGAACTCAGGATCTTGCGCTTGCCAGGCAGAGGCCAGAACCACTGAGCTAAATCCCCGGCCCTCAAAAAGAAGGTTTTTTTTTTTTTTTTTTTTTTTAGGTTTTTTGAGACAGGGTCTCACTTTGTGGTTCAGGCTGGCCCTGAGCTCAGCCTCAAACTCACATCACAATCCTCCTGCCTCTGCCTCCCGAGTGCTGGGATTACAGGCGTGAGCCACCACGCCCGGCACTGTGGTATGTGGTACTGGTTGCGGGTCTCCACACCCAGTATTGTTATGTGGTTACCGGGGAATCGAACCCGGGCCCTTGCGCTTGCAAGA
>PVIR01013418.1:0-42936 GCA_004026965.1 Petromus typicus
GAAAATGGAGCACAGGGACAGTTCATTTTGATAGAAGAAGTTCAGTGGTGGCAGTAAAGAATGAAGTGGCTCAGTGCTCATACATATAGGGGAACATAAGGTGCCCCAGAGTCAAGGAACAAGAGAAGTCTTAGGAAATGAAGGTACACAACAATATATAAGAAGGTAACTGTATTAGAAGTCACAGAATAAAGCCACCAGGAAAATACAGCCTCTGCAGGACACGGACTTGATATACCTGAAAAATAATAATTTGGTGAAAAAAAAAAGATCTCAAGGAATAGAGAGGGAGATGACAAGAGAACAAGAAACTACCAAGAAGCTGAATAAATGGAACACAATGCAGAGAGAACAATGAAGCAGGCTGAAAAGCTAACCCTGGCACCTGAGGAGGGACCTGACTGTTAAAACAAGGAAAGCCCGAAGACAGTCAGAAAATCCCAGGAAAAACAGACTGGTCCAACAGTGCTAGTGTGGCAGTTTCAGCTCCAAGAGAAGTCGTAGTTACCCTAAACTACCAAAACGGGTTTTACTATTAAAGTAAGTCCTTCAGGATAGCAGCAGGCTAGAATTGGAGAAGGAGTCCAGTAGAGTGCCTACCGTCCTTAAAAGTGTTTGAGGAAGGGGATTAATTTTTTAAGACTGAGCTACAGAACAACTAAGTGCCAGACAGCTGCGCTTCAGGACAAAATAATAATAATAATAAAGTTCTTGGCAAGTTCAAAGATCATATAATTAAACAACTAATGAATTTAATAAACAAAGTCATTAGTGAAGTTATAGACACTAAAAATGTGAACTGAGTGAAATAGAATGATTCAAACATGACTAGCATCTATACAGTATCAAACAAATACAAGGGATAAAATATTCTGTTGAAGGTATGAGCAGTAGAAGTAAGCAGTGTAAGGATAGAGTGTGAGAACTAGAAGATAAGGTCAATGTAAGTGGGCATTACTCAGAGAAACATTATAAACAACAGAAAATCATGAAATAGACCCAAAGCTATTACATGATACAAAGAAGACTAAGATTAATTGGAATCAGAAAAAAAAAATAGCACAAATAGCGCAAAAAAATCTGTTTAAAGAAATAATAGCAGAAAACTTCCCAAGTATGAAGAAATAGCTTAACATAAAAATAAGTGAAACATATCGATCTCCATATCACTGTGATTAGAAAAGACCTCCTTCACAGTGCAACATAGGCGAAATTTCAGAGCTCAATGTAAGGACAAAATCTTAAATGTGATTACAGAGAAGTAGCAAATCACTAACAGATAAACCCATTCAAATCACAGCAGACTTCTTAGTGCAAATCTTAAAGGTCAGAAAGCTTGAAATGTTTCAAGCTACGAAAGAAAATAACTTCAAATTCAGACTAATACATTTTGTGCAACAATCTGTCAGAATTGATGGAGAAATAAAATATTTTAATTGGAAAGAGCACCTTAAAAATTAATGAGCACTAAGCCAGCATTAAAAAAAATTCTCAAAAATATCCTAGAAGGGGCCAGGGATTTATCTCAGTGTTTCTGGTTCCTGCCTGGTAAGTGCAGGGCCCAGGTTCAATCTCCGGTAACCACATACCACAATGCCAGGATGGAGACTCATACCCACCAGCAACCAGTACCACACACCATAGTGCTGGGTGTGGTGGCTCACCCCTGTAATCCCAGCACTCAGGAGGCAGAGGCAGGAGGATTGCTGCCTTCTTAGATCAGGACCAGCCTGAACTACAAAGCGAGACACTGTCTCAAAAAAATATATCCTAGAAAGAGACAACAAGGCCTAAAATACTAAATAGTCTAATGAATAAATATACTACCTGACATAAGCAGTTATGGGAAGGGAAGGGAATTTAAGAAAAGCAATCAGCAATACTATAATAATGTAATACTAGGTATAAAAATACCATTCCATAATAATTTTTAATGTGAGTAGTCTCGATTTACCAAGTAGAAGACACAGATAGGCAGATCTGAGATCGAAAAATATATAGTGGAAAGCCATATATAAGAAACATGTTAAAAAGGAAATTTATAGACTAAAAATTAATGGTTAGAAAAAATATTTCATGTAATGAGAACCCCAAAATAAGTCAGATAACTGTTCTATTATTAAAGTGAGATCATAGCCAAAATTGACCAGAAGAGACAAAGACCATCAAGTAAAGGAAACACTTCAATAGAAAAAAGATAACAGTTTTAAGTACATATGCACCAAATACTGCTCTGCTCAACTTCAGAAAAGCTGGACATTTAAAAAAAATAATGGTCAGATAAGCAACAACACAATTATCATGAGGGACCTGAATAATCCACTATCACATATGGGCAAATCATCTAGTCAGAAAAATCAACAAGCAAATATCACTATTCAGCAATACCATTGAATAAATGGACTTAACAGATATCTATAGCATTCCACCCCACCACAAGAAAATACATTTTTTTCAGTAGTATGAGTAACTTTTTCTGAAATAGACCACATAGTAGCCCATTAAACATCCTTAAATATAGAAGAACCAAATTATGCATACTACCAGAGTATAATCCAATGAAAATAGCCCACCAGCAATCAGAATAGCACAAATAGCATAAAATATCTGTTTTAAGAAATAATAGCAGAAGCCTCAATGACAAAACAAACCAGAAAATTGTGCAAACACATGGAATCAAACAAAACACTCTTGAATAATCAGATGCCACAGAAGAAATCAAGGGAAAGCACTTCCTAGAACTAGAATAATGTCAGTACAGTGTACCTGAACATATGGGACAAAATCAAAGCAATCCTAAGTGAAAATTTTAATTCATTGGGGGAATTTGTTGTTTTATTTTTTGGTACTGGGAATCGAAATTAGGCTTGTGCTTGCCAGGCTGGAACTGTGCTGCTGAGCTACATCTCTGGTCCAAGAAGTTTCTAACTCTGCATGCTCATATCAAAATAGAACGAAAGAAAAATATCACAGCAAACCCAAGTAAATAACCTAATGATTCACGTTAGGGTATTAGAAAAAGACAAGAACAATGCAAATTAAAAGCTGGCACAAGGAAGGAAACTATAAAGATTAATGTAGAAATCAATGAAATGCAGATTTCAAAACATTTTAAAAAATCAGTTAATCGAAGAGCTGTTTCTGCAAAGAATATATAAAATTGAGAAACCCTTAGCCAATCCTAACAAAAAGGGAAGAAAAATACCAGTAAAATTAGAAATGGAATAGGTGAAACCACAACAGGCTGTACTGAAATCCAGAAGTTCATTAGCAATTACTTCAAAAACTTACACTTTCATAAGTTGAAGAATTCAGAAGTGTAGAGATACCTAGTACATAAGAATTACCAAAACTAAACAAGAAGATATAAAAACCATTAATAATCCAATAGCAAACAGAATTGATACAATAATAAATATCCTACTAAATAAAAGCCCAGATCTGAAAGGATTCACTGCTGAAGTCTACAGAAATTTCAGGGAAGATCTAATGACAATACTTACCAAACTCTTTAACAAAACTGAATGGGAAGGAAAACTGCAAATTTATTCTTGGAAACTAGTGTTACCTTGATTCCAAAACCACACAAAGACTCAGCTAAAAGAAGACTTCAAGCCAGTCTCTTTAATGCACATAGACATAGAGCTCTCCAAAGAAATACCCAAAAAGTAGTACAATAAAAAACATCATAACCAAGTAGGCTTCATTCCTAGAATAGAAGGAAAGAGCATTATATATAAATCAATAAATACAATTCATCATAAATATAGAAATAAGAAAAAATCACAATCAATTCAATAGATATAGGAAAAACCTTAACAAAATCTAACATCCTTGCACTATAAAATCCTGAGGAAATTGGTGTGGGAAACCTTATCTAAATCCGATAAAAGTCATTAATGATAAACCTACTGTCAGCACCACATTAAATGTATCAAAATTGAAAGTTTTTCCTCCATAATCAAAGGTAAGAGAAACATGTCCACCATCACCAGTCTGTTCAATTTAATACTCAAAAATTTAGCCAGAGCAATCGGGCAGAAGAAATAAAAAGAGATATGTGTAGGAAACTAGCATCATTCAGAGAAGACATGATCCACTAAATAGATGGTCCACAATATTCCATCAAGACTCCCAAAACTAGTAAACAAATTCAGCACGGTGACAAAATACATAACTAACACTGAAGAATCAATAGTTTTCTGTACATCAGTGATGAGCCTACTGAAAAATAAATTAGGCAAACAGCACCTTCACAATACTTTCAATACTTACAGAAGTAGGGAAAATATCCTAAAATTCACAGGGAATCTGAAGAGACTCAGAATATCTAAAGCAACATTGGTCAAGTGTGAGCCATCACAATCTCAGATTTTAAGTTATATTAAAAAGTTACAGGGATAAAAGCAGCGTGGTACTTGCACACAAGTAGGCATGGATCAATAGAATAGAATAAAGGATGCAGAAGCAATCCCAAGCACAACCCACCATGTACTCTTTGTCAGAGGGACCAAAAACATTTGCTAGAGAAGTGATGGCAAACTCATGGTGTGTGGAGTATGGTTGGCTGTTAGGTGACCTACCATCAAAAGCTCTAAAAGGTTTGCCACTACTGTGTAGAGGAAATAGCATATTAAATAAATGGTGCTAGGAAAACTAGCTAGCCATATGAAGAAGGTGGAATCAAAACCCATATCTTTCATCACTGAAATTAAAATGGATCAAAAATCTCAATATTAAAACAGAAACTGATTTGCTAAAAAAAAAATAGGTAAAACTCTCGAAAAGATAGGTGTATGCCAGGTGTTCTGTACAGAACCCAAACTGTACAAGAAATAACATCAAGGGACAGAAAATGGGATCACATCACGTTAAAAAGCTTTGCACAACAAGGGAAATAAACATCATAGTGAAGAGACAACCTACAGCCTGGGAAAAATATTTACCAGATATTCCCTGGACAGAGGCTAATATCTAGAATATGTTAAAAACTTCAAAAATATCATACTCCCCAACACAAAAGACCCAATGAAAAAATGGACACCTGAAATGAGTAGATGTTTCTAGAAGAAGTAAAATAAATATGTAAAACAATATTCAACATTTCTGGCTGTTAGATAAATGCAAGTGAGAACAGCACTGAGATTCCATCTTACTCAAGAATGAATGTCTATCATCTAGAGATAAATCAGTAAAGTATTAAACTTGTGAGGGTGTTAGTAAAAAGGAGACATGTACACTGTTGCTAGGCATGTGAACTAGTACAATCACTCTGGATATCTCTGTGAAGATTCCTCCACAATTTAAAAATGAAAATCCCCTTCAACCTAGTTATTCACCTTTTAGGTATTTTTCCGAAAGAAGTAAAGATATCATAATAGTGATACATGCATACCCATGTTGATGGCAGCAGAACTCGCAATAACTAAACTTTCAAGTTGAGTACTTTCCAGTACACCAACAGATAAATGAATAATAATGTGGTATTTATACACAATGTAGTACCACTGTACTGTACAGCTGGATAAATTTGTGTCATTTGTAGGAAAATGGTTGAACCTTGAGGTCATAGTGTTACATGAGGTAGATCAGTTACATAAGTTTGAATATTATATGGGTTCTTTTAGATGAGAAACCTTATGTATAAGTAAATCAAAGACTAGAATAAAGATAGACAATAGGAAACATAAGAGGTAGAATTTTTCCAATAGTGAAGAGGACCAAGAGATTGAGAGAGGGTAGAGAAAAGGGAATTGAAGGAAAGCATTAAAACAATGAAGAAATATACTTCAAACTTATAGTAACAAAAATAACATTTTTGTTTTTGAGACAAGATCTCACTTTGTAGTTCAGGCTAGCCCCTGAGCTCACTATGTAGCCCAGGCAAGCCTCAAATTCACAGCAGTTCTCCTGCCTCTGCCTCCTAAGTGCTGAGATTACAGGTGTGAGCCACCACATCCAGTATTGTGGCATGGTGCTGATTGCTAGTGGCTGTGAGTCACAATGCCCAGCATTGTTTTACCTGGGATCGAACCTGGGCCCTTGTGCTTGCCAGATAGGTGCTGGAACCACTGAGCTAAATCCCTGGACCCCCATAATAACATTGTTAAAAAAGAACTTCAAGTCTACTTCATGTCATCAAAAGGAATTTATGATTCCTATTTAAATATCTTTAGCATTTTCTAGCCAGGAAATCCTGTATACATATTGGTTTTATAAGTGTATGTCTCTCGAATGATCAAAACCTGTTCCTTTTTATTATTTTCTTCTTTGCAGAGAGAGAAACACCGACACTGCTTGCCCTATAGGCACCATTCTGAGTTAACCTAGGGTTTTGATATTAGTGGAGCAATGCTGAAGGCTTAGGCACATAATAGAAGCACAATAAGGATAGAGAACTTGGAAGGTTGTCTTTGCATGTTGGGTTGACAGATGTGAGTTGGAGTGTGAGAGAGTAGTTCTTAGATGCAGTCAGCTACATTTTCCAGGGCATGAAGGAATCAGAAGAAAACAGCAACTGACTGAATCAGAAATCTAGTATGACCCTGTGTCAGTGGTGTCAAATCTATGGCATGCATACCATAGTGGGTGGTTTATCATTGAGAGCTCTGAGAGGTTTCCCATTATGCCCTATGTCAACCATCTGCTATGACTCTATCAAGCCAGGACGAGGTGGAGGAAGTCAGCTATGAGTCAGAGCTTGATTCAGAGACAGTTACCTGAATTCCCATGGGATGGTGTCATAGGGCATGTTAGTGTGAGCTGTTTGGTGTCAGCTCAGGCAGTGGGTGGATAATCAAACTAATCTGGGAAGCATGACCACAGATCCCATATTTCGTATTTCCAGAGTCCATCAGTCTCTCAGTTCTGCCTCACCTTGGGCAACAGTTCCTTCTTTTGCACTACTGCCCAGCCTCTGGTGCATTGCTTTCCTCTGCTCTTTAGTGAGGGTGCCTAGATCACAGACAACAGCATATGAATTATTCAGGTAGTGTTTTTCTGCCCTCTCAGTCACTTTATGTTTTCTCTTAGAACTGCTTGCAATCCCAGAAGTAACGAGGACCTAGTAGTGTAACACAATGCAAGAGAACTGTCTTGTAATTTGGTAGAGCACAAATATATATAATGGGTAAACCACTTTTATTTATGCAGGATGCCAGTGAATTCAGTTAAGCTGCTGCACAATTTATCTGACACAAAGAAATAGCAAGCTTAAACAGCAAGCTTAAACCAGTTGGCTTAAGTTGACTGGTCATTTTAGTCCAACTCACTCTGCACCAGGTGGACAGCCTTAGAAAGCTTCTGAATCACAGTTCCCATAGCAACTATAAAAAGAAGAAATGACAGTATGAAGCAGTGCATGTGGAATTTATTTTATCTTCTTTGCCTGACTTCCTTTAGTCCCACCTCATATTCCCTTAAGCACTGGCCATCTGAGCATGTTCTTTTTTCTTAGCAGTTTCCCTCAGGAAAGAGCTCAATTTAAAATGCCCTTTCTTACCTGTTCTTGACTGATAGATTGAGACTGTTATTGACAATCTCAAACTTCAGTCTTTTGTGTGTCTAATGACATCCTGTCTCAAACTGTCCTTTGAACTTTGTGCTATAGGATTAGGGGGTTTATTGCAAGAAGGATTAAGATTTTAGGTCCAGAACTTGTTCTAGATGACTTCCCTCAGTATGGGAGCAAAACATTTTGCACACAGCTGCTGCAGCAGCTCAAAAAACCTCAAAAGAAACCCAACATCAAAGTCTCATTCCAGTACTGCTCCCTTTCCCATTACTTATCACTAACAATTAGGGGCTTCAGAACAATGCGGGTTTTGGCAGTTTATAGACAGATGCTTAATTAAGTCTCCTGTGTTGATCTATATCTTAACTCAGATGTCCATCTTCTGAAACTGGAAAATTTCTTTATTAGAACTACACTGAGCCTCCTTCTTTAAATACACATGTAACACAACAGAGCAGACTGTCTCATTAACACCATTTCATTATTTGTAAGTTATTTCCTAAAATTTTTGAAATCTTCTGTGCAAAGACTTGGGTCCACGTCTTATCTTTTTCTTTTTTTAAATTTAAATCTTTATTGGTACATTATATATACACATCGTGATCACATTCAACATTGAGAATTTATAGCAGTATATGACACAATTTAATTCTCATTTTTTCCCATTTCCCTTCCTACCCTAAAACCTCCTACCTGCTATATACATAAGCTTTGTTTCTGTATTTCTTATTGCCATCACATTATTTTTTCCCTTATTACTTACCACTACACCCCATTTTCTTTTAAATATTTTCTATTTGGCAATGTCTACTGTATATTTTAGAACTCATTTACATCTTCATTTTCTCATACCAGAGATAAAAATAAAATATTTACATATCTGTGACCTATTTATTTCACTTACGAGAACGTTCTCAAGGTACATCCATTTGAATATAAATGATTCAAACTTATCATTTTTATGGCAGAATAATACTCCATTCTATACAAGAACCACATCTTTATCCAGTCTCCATTTGATGGACATTTGAGTTGTTTCCAAGATTTAGCTGTCACAAACTGAGCTGCTATGAACATGGGTGCACATATGTTGCTGTGATATGAATCTTTTAATTCTTTTGTGTATATACCTAGCAGACGAATCACTGGGTCAAAGGGGACCTTTAATCCTAGTTTTTTGAGGAATCTCCACACTGATCTCCATGGAGGTTGTATAAGTCTACATTCCCACAACAGTGGAGAAGGGTTCCTTTTTCTCCACAACCTCACCAACATTTGTTGCTGGCTAATTCTGAGATAGCAGCCATTCTTTGTGGAGAGGGATGAAATCTCAGTGTTGTTTTCATCTGCATCTCTTGAATGATCAGTGATTCCAGCTCCACTTTCTAATACATGTTTAAAGAGATTTTTTTTTCTTGAATTTATCAGTTCAGACCTATATCACAAAAGCAACTGCAGTCTTTCTCAGCTATTTGTCCTGGATTGCATGTCACATTACTTTGAATTGATATTCAAGTGTTTCAGGATTTTATCCAACATTATCTTTTAATTTATGCAAAACAACAAAAAATGTAAAAACCTCTTGCTTACCTATATTGTCAGTTCACTGGACACCCCTCCCCCCAACCACCTTGTCATTGCTTGTTACCTATTTTTGCTTAAGCCAATGCTTTTACCCTAGATGGCCTTTAATGCCTTAAGCAATTAAAATTCTTCTCTTCACAATTCATTTCAATTAATGTCCCATTTTAAAGCCAATTTTGGTAATATGTGCATGTGTTTATGAATATGCTGATGTTGGCGTGTAATTTCTATGTAATAAGCCATTATAAAAATCAGTGATTTAAAACAATGTTTATTCTTATGCACGAGTGTCTATGCTTAATATTAGCTCAGCTGATCTAGAGTAAGTTTAGGTGGAGATATTTGCTTCATGCTAAAGACTCATTGAGATTGGCTCCAGATGTTAGATGAGATCAAGTCTGCTTCAGGTATGTGTATTCTGGAGTCTACTTTGAAGGGCGAACACTATTTGGGTAAGAGGAGACCACTTGAATTAAAGAAAAAAAAAAAAAAAAAAAAACAAGCCAGGCATACAACTACTATTACTTCCATAGCCAAAAGAACTTGGGTGGCCAAACCCAAGATCAAATGGGTAGGGAGGACTGCTCTGCCCATAGAAAAGAAAGGGAGACCTTTGCTGGTCAAGAATGCAAGCTATTAGCATTTTTTTTTAATGCTGCAGCAACTACTTCCCATGTAAATGCACCTACCACGGGAACTCCACAGTTCATTTTCTAGTGCTGAGTGTTAGTCAGTACAATATCAGTCATCCAAATGTACCAGTTGTTTTATTTATTCTTTATTCATGTGCTTTGGGATTACATGGCTGTTTCCAGTTTTTGGTATTTGTAAATAAAGGTGAAATAAACATGCCTGTGCAGGTTCTTATATACATATAAGTGTCTAGCTCCCTTCAGTAAATGTCAAGGAACACGGTTTCTAGATTATAGGTGAGACTATATTAAGTTTTGCCATATACTACTCACCTGTCTTCTGGTGTAGACATTTTACTCTCCAATTGCAGTGAATGAATTTGTGATGCTCTACATCTTTGCTAGCATGTGCTGTGGTCAGTGTTCTAGATTTTGGCCATTCTCGCAGGTATGACTGGTGTTTCACTGCTGCAGTTTGTAGTTTCTCGATGACACGTGGTGCAGAGCATTTTTTCATGTGCATATTCGCTGTTCATTTTACCCTTAACAGATAAGCCAGAGAGGGCCGAGCAACAGGCTCAAAGCCTGTGAAGTCCGTGCCTGGTCTTGACGAGCGCAGTCCTTGGGATGGGGTGGCTTGAGAGTGGGCAGGCAGTGACTCTCCAAATCCCAGTCATTTGAAGCACTGCACAGTTGGGTAGCTGTGGTTAGTCAGGATGACTAGGTAATGACATCTTTGAATTGTCTGTTACTCGGTCCATTTCAGAAAGAGAAACACTGAAAGATGAGTCCTTGTTCAGACATTTCTCTAGTTTCCGTTTCAATCTCTTCAAGGACAAAACATTAGTCCCGTGTTTTTGTCTTTGTAAAAGTAATTGCAGTATATTTGAACATAACTTCTTGGCAACATGCTTACTGCCATTTACTTTTGGCAAGATGAGCTGTCCTTTTTTTTTTTTTCTTTTTATTCTGGCATAGATTGCAGGTATCTTCTTGAGAACTGTCGAGTGGCTTAGTGCAAACTTGACTTTGACAGGCCCTGACACACTTAGGGCTTCTTCTATAGTTGCACTGCAATTCAACATGTAAAAATCCTTGCTGCAGTTTTTATTTCCATTGTGAATGGAACAGAAGCTCCAGAGGAGCTCACAGCTGAGAGGTATGATAGGAAGAGCGTAGTTGGAAGGTAAGACAGATCTGAGTTTAGATCATAGCTCTGCCACTTTTCTGTCTCTCTAAACCTGGAATAATTGCTTAAAACCTCAGTTCCCTTATCTAAGAAATTAGAATGTCATCTTTAGTAATTGATTCACAAATCAGTAACTCTTCAGACTATTTAAAATATGCTTGTGAGGATAGCTACAAAAATATATGAAATAATGCATGCTCTGTGAAAAAAGGCTTGGTGAATATAGATGCTGCAGGGCACATGGTCCGTTCATTCCTGATTTCATTCTGTTCTGACATAGTGCTTCCATTTTTCTCTTATGAGCTCTTTTACACATTTATTTGCCTTAATTTTCTCCAACATTAAACAATTAACCAGGAAATTAATAAGTGCACAGATATTTATGTATAGTATAATGTACATCCTTGAGACCTATGGATAAGTATTATTTTTGCAGTTGGCTAGAAAATATACATCTTTGAATTTCTTATTCCGAACTGAACTCCCTAATTCAGTGGTTTTTAGCTAGGGACAGTTCTGCTTCCTTCAGTAGACCTTGGTGATGTCTTGTGACATGTTTTGACTGTCCTGGTTTGTGGAGTGGTGTTACCATAGGAGGTTTTCTTCTTTTAGGGTATAGAAGCTTGGGACATAACTACATAGTCCGTATTGCACAAGGCAGTTCCCTCCCCCACTCAGAATCATTATTGGGCCCCAAATGTCAGTAGAACCACAGCTGAACTGGGGAGAAGGTGATTTTTCTAAGTGAGGGAAGATAGAATGTTGCCAAAATCTCACTCCTCTCTTAACAGCAATTCAAAATTTAGACTTGGGCTGTCAGTGTCTAATGGTACTTGAACCGCTGGGTAAATCACATTAAGACTATCTCTGTAAAAGTCCATGTGGTTCTGATTGATTATATAAATGTAAGTAGCATCTCTCTGCTCCCATTGGTGATAGATCAAGGTAAATGACTCAGAATTCCTTGGCAAAAAATACCAGAATTACCAACAGTCTTGTTTCCAAGCTGTTCCTTAACCTAGGATTAAACAGCATACTGGTACGAACTCTCAATGTTAAATTCGATGATGATATGTATCCGTAATACACCAATAAAGACTTGATTTAATAAAAAAACAACAGCATACAAACATGAGCTGACAACCAAGATGCAGGTCCTTAGCTGTCTCGCCTTTTACTCCTCAATCAAACTTTCTTTACATGCTGCTGTTCATGGACCTTCCTATGTTGAACAAACATCTTTCTGGCAGTGAGGGACTGAGATGATCGTATAGTTCTAGGAAGATGACATTGCAAAGATGTATTTTTAAATAACAGGAGTTTTAGAATTACATCAGTTGTGCAGTCAGGAAATAAAAGTAAGGGGAAAAGTAATCTTAATCTAGAATGAATAATACTGCATATTCTGGCTAGCTGTGGAACAAGTCTGTTTACTTTTTTTTTCTGGAGCTCACATTATACTGCATCACCTAGCCTTTCTTGCAGCAAGATATACTCATATGGCTGTCCAGTTCAACATGGGAGTAAATCATATCTACTACTTCAGCGTGGGTGTTTTGGACAACTTTCCATACATTTGCTAACTGAATTGGAGGCTAAGGCCAATCTCAAAAGCCCTAAGATGGCAACACTCCCTGTCCTCTGTCCTCATAAGTAATATGATAGCCCAGGTTTGAGAAACAACACTATATACAGTCCTGGAGGGAGGAGGGGACCTATCAGCCAGCAGGGGAGAAACAGCAGCAGGAAAGCAGTAATGACTATGTATGAGGGGATTTGTTTGATTTTTACTAGTAAAAATTACTGCAACTAGTAGATAGCATATTGCTTACTGATGATATCTGGTACAGCCAGAGAAGAATTTGCCTAACTCATGAAGCTAGAGAATATTTATGTGTACATGACTGTAATGAAAGCCTCACCTCAACCTGCTGGACCTGCCTGCAGAGGCAGGTGGGTGGTATCATGCTCAGAAGCCCCATTAATGTTTTCCTCTTCTCCGTACCTTCCCTTATTCTCTCCAGATATAAGCACCTGATACTGCAAAACATACAGAACAAAAATGAAAAGCACAATATATTTCATTCTTTAGGGCCTTCGGATAGAAGAACATGTGAGGAGGCTGGGGAGAGAGGCCCACAGAATAAATGGCAACAAGCTGCTTTTACCTGAGTATCTCACACTCATACGAGGTTAAATGCCTTTTTCCTCTTTCTCTCCTTTTGAAACTGGTTAAATGCTATTACTAGAATGTAAGTAAGCTACATTACAAATGAAGGAGAAGGGTAGGAGAAAAGAGTATAGAGAGATTTTTCTGTGAGATTCTTGAACCAATTCATTGAGGGAAGGAGATAAGTTTGTTCTTAAAAGGAGACTCATGAACATGAAGGAAATGCAAAACTCACGAGATCACTCGCAATATATAGAGGAAATATATGTGTACGTATACATATGTATGTATAGAAGTGTATTGTATGAATGTACATGCGTGCAAATGCATATGTATGTGTCTTCTGTTTATTTTACCACAAAGAACTAGGTCTCCAAGGAGCTTGTTAAATTTAGATTTTTGACTTATCCTTGAAGGTTCATATTCAGCTGAGTGAGTCTTGGGAATCTATATTTTTAACAAGGTCTTCAGGTGAATTTTCTTTTCTTTTCTTTTTTTTTTTTTTTTTTTTTTTGAGACAGGGTCTTGCTTTTGTAGCTCGGGCTGGCCTTGAGCTCAGCCTCAAACTCACATCACAGCAGTCCTCCTGCCTCTGCCTCCCGAGTGCTGGGATTACAGGCGTGAGCCACCATGCCTGGCTTCAGGTGAATTTTCTGCCCAGACTTGGGAACTACTTATTTAGGGCATAGGTGAAGAGAACAGTAGGATAAAGAACATTTCTTTTGAAATAGGTAAAGAGATTTAAGGATAGGTTACAGATGCATTACTGACTGAGCAGAGTTGACTTTTGGACATGAGTCCACTGAGATTAATGGCCAAAATGTGCACCTTGTGTAGATACTTGGCTTCAGATTTTGAAAAAAGTGCTTTGAGGGTAATAGTGACAGACATTGTTCTAAAGTGCCCTCTTACCTCTCTGAGGAACAAGGAAGTTATTAAACTAAAAGAATAAGGTAGCTAAAATTTTTGTTTTAATTGACCTATATTGCTATGGAGGCTGGATAAGCTGGTGCATGTTTAGTGCACTCCAGGCAGCAGGGGCATAGGGAAGTAGGTGTCTAGTTTTCTAGTAGATGGCTGTGTGTGTGTCTGTGCGTGTGTGCATGTGTGCGTGTGTATGTGCATGCTTAGGCACCTGTCACTTGTGTGTATAGGGATATCATGGAGCTGAGGTGTAAGGAGGCTTCAGAAGAGGAAATCTGTGTGAAAAGGATGAGCCTGTGGTGAGTCCATTCTGTGTCTCTTCCTGTGCAGCATCTCTGCTTGAATTCCATTTTTATCCACCCACACTGTGCCATCTGCCTGGCACACTGGAGCTTACTCTTTAAGAATCATAATGCAGATCTTCATCTGGGAGACTCTCCTGACTCCCAGAAATGGGTGCTTTCCTTTTCCATGTGTCTACTGCATTGACTTTATGTTGCCATTACAGTTAGCACTACATTGCACTTATTTCTAGGAGATGAAAATGCACACTGCATATTCTAAAAAACTACCCATGAATAAATGTCTAAGGTGATAACCTGAGTGATAATAGAAATAAGAATATTCTGTGAGTCAGCTAGTCTTGTTGTCTGTACTCATAGTGGGGATGGCCTGTAGAAAGAAGTACTGCAGGAGGAAGATTGATTACTGCATAGAGTGCTCTGTATACAGCCATTACCACTAATGAACTAGAAAGTCTGGGAGCATAAAAATATACAGAGAGAATCTTATTCTGGATGACTTAAAAGTGTTAGAAATGGTGGGACATTGAGCACGTACCTATAATCCCAGGACAGTAGGAGCCTGGGCAAGGAGACTCACAAGGGTGAGTTCAGCCAATGCAGTTTAATGACTTAGTAAGATCTTGAATTAAAATAAAAAGGAGTGGTGCTATAGTACGTGCAAAGGCCCTGTGTTCAATCCCCAGTGCTGGAAGGAAAAAAAGAGAAAAAAAACTTGTTTCATTTCTGGGAAAATTGATGCATTTTGAAAGCTTAATGTAGGTAAAATAAATCAGGTATATAAGTGTAAAAATTGTTAAATATTGTATGCTTTCTCTTATATAAGAAACAAATTTTAAAGAGCAAAATAAAAGACATAATAGGGAGTAGGGAGAAAGATCATTCTCAGATGGGAAAAGATCAGTAAATGGAGGGAGCTAGGAGAGGGAAAGGGGATAAAAAGAAGAATGAAAATATGCTGTGTACTAAAGCCACACAAGGAATGAAAACATTAGTGAAATACAAATGTAGTAATAAAAAAGAAATGTTTCTGCAGTGTTGTGGGATAAGCCTTCTTTTTGCCCTGAGTAAAATAAACAAAGGAAACTGAATTTCAGGATAATTATACCTTCAGTGTTCTAGGTACTAATGAAACACAAAATTATGCTAGTGAGAAAGAGAAAATGGAAAGTAGTAGGTTTCTGTTAAATTGAATATCATCTTTCAGGAAACTCCCATGATGTCATATGGCCTATTTCCCCTGAAGTAGCATACTTCAGGATGTCTGTGTATAACTCTGTATGATTAGCTTAGATAAAATATGAGCCTGTATTTCATAAGTAAAATTATATGCTGTATTTGCGAGTAATCCAGGAATATCTTGGTCTCTGATTTTCACCCAGAGAGTGATAGAGAAAAATTCTTATTTTTCCAAAATTTGACTGTGCCCTCAGAAATGTCATACCAACTTGACTTGTACTTAATATTCATTTGAACATTCCTTGAGTCAGTGACCTATTCAACAGATACTTCAGTGAGTTAATATGGAAAAGTATAAAGCTGTTGAAGACACAATCTTAGACATCAAGAATTTTATAGTTGTTTTGAGGCAGATGCATAAACAATAAAGTGCCAGTGGAGTGAATACTATCCTTTCAGTCTTTGGAGACATTTTGACAATATTTAAGGTTTTTTTAATATTTAAGTTAAAAAAAACTCTAGCTCTTCAGTTTTATTCCAGGGGGAATAACCCAGAGTTAATCCAATGGGAAAACTTGGAAGCAAAGATTTAGTTAAAATGTATTCTTTTTTCTTTTAAAATGAAAGTGTTGCTATATTTTAGAATAAATGATACCTACAGTCTTACAGTCACTAGTCTTGCATGTGGAGGCAGGTAAACATGGGGAGATGATCATGATATAATGCTGAGAAGATAAACTACTAGGTACCCTGCAGTTTAGAGATTATGAACTGATTTTAAAGTGTATCTTTACATATGCCTAGGAAAAAAGCCTGTCACACTATTAGCAGTCGTCATCTCAGAGTGGTACATTGCAGATACTGTTCTTTTCCTTTTTTCTCATGGCTGTGTTTTCTCAGTGTTTTATACTGAATCCACATTTGTGTTAAAGTTTAAAAAATAAGCTATGTCTAAGATCAAAGCCTCAGTTGCATCCTAAATAGCTGGATCTATCCATAATGAGCCAGAAAACCAGAAAGTTTGACCTGTACTGACCATAAGCAGCTGCCCTTTTCCACTGAATCATCCAAATTGAACATTATATGTAAATGTACATTTTTAATTTCACAGAGGAAGACCTCAAAAAATTTTTTTTCTAAATTGTAGTGAAAAGGGAAGAAACAAATGAACATGTCAGAGCCAAAGATGCTTTAAAAACAGATTTCCAAAGTTTGTGAGGGCAGAGCTGCATTCGTTCTCCTGTGCCAGGCAGAATTATTGATGCTCTTCTAGGTTGATAAGAGGCTGTTGAATCACCACGTGTCTCATTGTGTTCAGTACTGGTTGTATGTTTTGATGAACTGTTTTTTTTTTGTTTGTTTGTTTTTTTGTTTCTTGTTTTTCAAACAGGTAATTTCAGCATACATGCTAGCTCCTTATTAGGTAGAACAGCAAGTTACCCAGAATAGCCAAGATAAACCAGTGTTTAGAGGCTATTACATCCCACTAATCTCTGTCCTCCACAAAATGCTTTCAGTTTATTAGGGAGATAGCCACATGATATCGAAAGGACAGGCTGAGGCAAATTCAGTGGGAACACTGCACCAAGGTCAGAGTGAAAACAACATTTACCTCACAAAGACCTCCCAGCACTCAGACAGATTAAATTAGGACAGGAATGAGTACATGCTCTCCTCTATTTATTTAGTTGGCAGAAGGTACCTTATTTTATATAGATCACACAGCCATCATTGAAGATGTGTTCTATTTTTAAAGTGTCACTCCCTGTTGAAGAGAGAATCAGGCTACATAAAGGAGATAGCGTAGACTAGGGAGGCACAGGTACAGAGGAAAAGGTGAGAAGGAACATTTTTTTGAACATCTCCTGAGATCTCCTTTTACCTCCTTTTTGAATCCTCAATGATTCTAGCACTCAAACTTCCTTGGGAGTTTTATATTCCTGAGTTTGCAGATGAACAATTTGAATTTGGCTTTCAAAGTTTCAAAACATACATCCATAGTTGCAGAGTTGGTAAGTTGCAGAGACAGATTTTAGATCCAGGTCTGTTGGGCCCCAAAGCCTGTGCCTAGAAAGAACCCTGCTGTTTCTGAAGTTGTACAGACTACATGCCCATAGTTTCAAGGAAAATCGAAAGGAGGAAGAGATAGTGAGGGATAGTGAGTGTTGTCATAGCATTTAGATGCTGAAACCTTTTCACAAAGCTGTCACACACTTTCCTACCTAGATGTCAGCAGAACATGAGAGGTGCTGTACTGTAAGGAGGGAAATCTTAACAGATTCGAATTTCTATCATTCAGCTTTTCAGGCCGCTACTCTGTAGCATGGACTCTCTTTCATGTTGGTGGCCTGCCACTTTCAGATGGGACAGAGTAAATGGTCCTGTCATGGAAGCCAGTGTCCTGGAGATTTATCCTAGGCCATTCATGCTACATATCTTTACTAAGCTTCATGCACTGAACTCCTGAATTCTCCCATTTCATCCACTAGGTTCTGATTTTGTCTCCCTCAGCTCTGATATTAGTGATTTATAATCTACACCCTACCACTAAAACTTTAATTGGTGGTGGGATGGTGTTGGTAGGATTTACTGGTTTTATTACTTGGTTTTGGAGAATCAGACCAAGCTGTAATGTACAGACAATGTCTTCTTTCTTGAGATGTTTCTCTTGATGCCCATCGGACTCTAGCTCTTTTCAAGCTGCTTTTCAGTTCCTCTGGATCATCCAGGACATTAGAGAGTCTGTTCCAAGAGCAATACTGCACAGCCCTCCACACTTCAATGTCTCACTAAGACTTAGCTGTCCATATCCCATTCCCTGAGGCTGTGCAGTCATTGGGTAGATTCAAAATCATGAAAGTGTATCTTTGACCTTAAGGAGTTAATAGGGTTCAATCATAAACCTCTTTCAATTCAGTCACTTCCCTGTTCCATAATAATTATTTGAAACTTTGATCTTACATCATATCAAAATTAGCTCTTACCTGCCTCTCAGTCCCAATTCTGCCCTACGGGTTACTTCATCTACCAAATTGCAATATTTTAAACTGTTTAAAAGAGTTGATGGCCTTAAAGGAGATTGTTAAGAAGGTCCCTTGGAGCAGCTATGACATGAGAGGAAGCTATTGGCAGCTTGTTGCAGGACTCATCTTTGCATGGCCATCGATCATATTTTCTCTGTAAGATAGGGTTTAGGGATTTTATTCTTTACATGAAATAAGCCAACAATATACAGGTCTGCAGTTTCAAGCCACAAGTCCTCTAGGGATGTCTTCTTTTGCTAAATCTGAGGAGAGGACTGGCTATGAATAAAGACAGTCTCAGGCCTCGGTGTGGTCCCACTTGATGTCACAAATGGAGCTGTCACTCTAGCTAGAGGAAAGAGATGGAAATGAATTCTTTGGTAAGATTTATTTTTGACACTTGGCTGCAAATAAACAGATGTAAATTATATAAAGATCGGTAGAACACCTAACACATTTTATTGGAGCAGAAAGAAATAATAGGAAATTTGTGCATTAAATGAAACAGACTACAGTATAGCTTCATGCTGCATCATTGAAAGTTCAGTAGATAACACTCCACAAAGAACAAGTGAACCCTTTAGCTTTTGGTAATTGAATGGCCCAGGCCACATCAGCTCTGCCTTCCTTTGTCTTTCTGCTTCCAAACCCTCTGGTTGTCGAGGCTGTAGTGACCCAGCCAGCTGAGGGGATAGCTACTGCTGAAGCCAGGACCAGGCCAGTGGAGGGTATGTTTACAAATCCTGGGGCTTCTTACTCAGTAATATTCAGAAAAGCAGTTGTATTAATGGAAAGAGTAGGCTTTGCAGACAGGCAGACTTTGGTTTGAAACCTGGTTTCATTGTGTAGTAGTTGTGTACCCTTGAAAAATCATTTAACTGTAAATTTGAGAGAACTTCCTGTCCTATAAGAGTGTGTCAAGGACTAAGTAGAATTGTTTGTGCATGCTGTATACTTTGTTGAATGAATGTTTGTTCCCTCTCCCTTTTCTATTGATCTTTGTTTTTGTTTTTTATATTGTCCTATTTTTCTCTTACCCCCACCTTCCCCTCCCCCGTGTGTGTGTGTGGTGGGGTGGGAGCGGCAGCAGGGCTAGAACCCAGAGACACTATACTTTTGGCTTACACACTTGGCCTTTTATTCTAAGATGGGTTCCCCAAAGTTGCCCTGATGGTATTCAAACTTGGAGTCATCCTTGCCTTAGCGTGGGAGTGCTTCCTCTGCCTCCAGCCCTTCTTCCCCCTTGACTACGTTGATGTATATCAGCAGCACCTCCCCATGGCAGAGGCGAAACAGCTCTGTGCTCAATCCTTTTGTACATATCACCTTTGGAAGAAGGCTCAAAGCTGCTAATGGCAGTTATGTATGGAATTTTTATTTATGACCCATCTACTAGACACTTTAGAGAGAGTCAAGCATAATACCTACCTTCCAGAGTCCTGCTGTCCTATGAAAAGGTCTATATCCGGAGGAGGCATTTCAGGAATATGAGAAGCAGTATAACAGGCATATGCACAATGGGCCCCACAATGGCCCCACATCATTTTCTCTGTCTCTGTCTCACATCTTCCTCTTTATCTCTCCTTTTGTCCTTCCTTCACCATCTTTCCTCCTTTTTCTGTCTCATTACTGAAGCTAAAGAGGGCCCTTGTTCTATCACCATTGGAATGGCAGTACTGTGGATCTGAGGACATTAACCTCTTAACTCTTCCTTGAGTTCATTCCTAGTGAATTAATTCTTAGGTGGTGGTGAATTTAATGGCAACTTTTTATTGTCAACAAAGAATCACAGCAAGATAATACTGAATTGTGTTGATGTTATGAGAAACAAATGAGCTCCTGTTGACATAATACCTAATTTAAATAAGTAATTACCATACATTAAACTTCAGTGCCTTCTCTGGAAAGCTGAAACTTAAGAGAAAAGTTGTGTACTTGTGAAGTGTGGTAATGAGATAGGACTGGGGCTGGGGCAAACCTGGTCAAGTGCTGAGTGAAATCTGTCAGTTCGAGTCGTGGAGACTCGAACACATCCAGAACACAGCACCTAGGCTGACTCTAGTTCTTGAGCACTGTATGCAGAACTGATTAGAAAAGTGCAATTTTCAATTCTTCTTACATTTCTATATGCAGCTTAAGCAGGTTAGGAATGGGACAGTTTAAATCTGGCTCCAACCATCCCAGTACCTGTTGGGATGAAGATGTCAGTCCCCAAATTCCAGATACAGAATGCTTTTCCTTCTCTCCTGGCTGCTGTGTCTCTCTTCACTGTCCCACTCTCACTCTCCAGAGCCTATTTCTTCTCCACTTTCGCTAAATGTATATTCCTGCTACCTTTTCTGCATGCCTCGTTCTTTGTTCTGGACAGAATTTTCCAGGAACGCAGTATAAATTACCAATACCATAATAATCTTGAGGGTTTTTTTTCCTCACTGATAAAATGAAAAGTCAGCTTCTTTGAATGACCTAATCAAATATTTAATGATAAAAATATAATTTTAAGATATTTGTATAACAACACTGTTATCTCACAGAGTACCCTGTGAAGCCAAAATAAAATAAACTATGTTAGTTACATCACATGCCCTTTTTTTCTGATTTTTCCTATTGGCAGTCATTATAAATGTATTAAAAAATATATCCATGTTTTAATTGATGTAGAACAACAAGCATTAGAGGCAAAATAATGTTTCCTTTTCTTAATTACCTATGAATCTGAGTGTACAGTATTCTCCTTCTTCCACAGGGCCCTCTTCTTACTACTTATTGGAATGAGGCAGAGGCTGATTTTTGTGGAATAGTCCTGATAGCATACCTTGATAATTTGAGATAACTCTAGTATTGCACAGAACCCCTCTGATGTTCCCTTTCATGTGCTTCTCCTGTCTGTGGTGTGAAATCATTAGGTATAGAGAGAGGTTTGGAGAAAGGATGAAGCCAGGATTAAAGTCTGTACATTGTGTAGACTTTACATTTAAAATGCAAGAATTTCCATTTGAAGTGTGCCTACTGTGTGCTAGAAAATTTCCATGTTTAAGATCCTCACATTATACTACAAAGTAGAAACTGAAACTCACAAAGATAACCTGATCCACGTGAGTTTTCAAAAGTATCAGTCTATATTTACATTTGTCTGCCTTCATACCTACTACACTGGTCTACAACTAAGGATCATTGTCCCAAACCAGCATAAGATCATGCTGTTTTGTTTTGCTTGGTCAGTACTGGCGTACAGTGCCTCCAGTAGCCATTTTTACTCTTTTATATCTTGTTTAGAAAACAAATCACAGATTTATTTTCCATCTCTGTTTCCTGGTAGCATCTAAAACTTAAGATACTTGATGTAATGGGATCTAAACAATTAATAACAGTGCATTCTTTGGGTAAATTTCTCAGTTCTTTTCCTCTGCATTGGAAATAACTAAAGCTAGATTGTAGAAATGTTGTAAAGATTAAAAGGGAACATATTTATTAAGTACTGGGTATCCTGTGAATGTTGGTGCACTCCATGACCTCTCCCATCCTCCTCATCATCTTTTTTGAAATCATTTCTTTGAAAAATCTTTACATGTTCTCTGAGTTCTGAAGAATCTGCCCCTAGAGAAGTGTTGATTGAGGATTCAGTGTCAGCTGTTGCAGTAAGAAGATGTTAGCTAGAATTCTTCTTGCCTCCATCTCTGCTGAGATGTGAAACTGATAGGCCAAATCCTGAAGGAAGCGTGAAACTAAGTCTCATACTGATATATGATAATTTATAATAGAAATTTCTAATATGCACTTTCATGATCTTTGCTTTCTTGACCATATCCAAGAGATGAAAGAAGGACTGTAATGAAGAGAAGTGGGAGATGGATGAAAAGATTTCCTAGGATTCTGGTGAGAATTGGGCAGGATGGCTAGAGTTGATTCTGACTTACTGCTGGGATCTCCTTAAAGCTTGGAAAATGACAGCCTACAGGGAATTAGATGAGTTTGGTGTATAAATACCCTATTCTCTTAGGTGAGAAATTTCTGAGGTGAGTGCTGAATGAACACTTTTCCAAAGTTTTCTTTTAGGATTAAGTAGCAAGAAGCTGAAAGAAATATTAGATTCATAGGTGATACTCAGTGACAACTGAGTACGAGGGCAAGTGTAGGCAAGTCTAAGTCATCCTGAGTCAGCCGTAACATCTGTTAGGCTTCAGGACTCCCCATCGTAGAGCATAATGAGTCTTGGTGCCATGTTCTTGCTTTTTATTTTTAGTGTATGTTTATGATACCTGATAATTACATTCATCTGGGGGAATCAGTGCATCATATATCACATTTTGATCACTTTTTTTCCTACTCCTTGCCCTCCCTTTCCCCTCCTTGCCAAGGTCCTTCCTTCTTTGCTTTGACTTCAGAGACTTAAGAATCTTGTCTAGTAATCTAGGGATATGTGATAGGAAAAAAAGAGAAGTATAAGGCAGAGAAATTAAAAAATCAAATATCACTCCTTTTCATACTGTAGACTTTCTGCTAAAAATAAGCTCAAGCAGCGAGGAAACAGAACAATTTGTGAATTTGTATAAGTGTCATAAGCTAGCTATTTTAATTATTCTGTTGATGTTACATTCATGATTTAAAAGTATAGAGAACCATCTTTAAACTAAAAATTACCCAGGAAATCATCATGCCTCTCAATTTTTTTCTCAGGAACCCGAGACTATTTCTATGAACACAGTTTCACTTGATCACGTCAAATTCGCCAAGTTCAATGTGCTAATTCTCTTACTTTATTGCTTTGTTCTCCTCAGAATAATTCTGCATTTATTTACTGTGCATCTTGTTTCTGTAACAAAAAGCATAGTTGATAAGCAGTTGATGTAGACAAAAAGAAACATGTTAAATTGGAGGAAATCTAAGCTATCCCCTGTTTCTCTCCTAGGCAGACATAACGTTGTGATCAACAACTGCAAGGTTACTTTAAAGCCATATCCCATTGCTTCATTTGTTTTCTTTTTCAAGCATAAAAGAATGTGCAGACTATGTGTATGAGTCAGCTTTTCATCACTGTGACAAAGTACCTGAAAAAGTCAGCTTAAAGGAGGAAATAATTGATTTGACTTCCTGTTTCAGAGGTTTTAGTCTGTGGATGGCTGGTTTCAGTGCTGTCGGCCTGAGGTAAAGCAGAATATCACAGTAGAAGGCTGTGATGGAAGATAACTGCTTGACTCATAGTAACTAGGAAGGAGAGAGAACAGAAACAGAGCCAGAGAGGAAGAGGCTGGGGATAAGGTACAACTGTAAGGTCACACCTGTGTGACCTACTGCCTTCCAAAAGATACCATCTTGTGAAATGTTGTTATGTTGTTAATAATGTTATCAAATTGTAATCTCATCAATAGATTAACATGCTGATGAAATTAAATCCCTAATGATTTGGTTGTCGTTCAAAAACACTACCTCTGCACCATAAGACTTTTGGAGGACATTTTAGATCTAGAGGATAGAATGAAAACAACCTAGGAGATAAAAGGCTGAAACTAGAGAGCCATTTGTGTCATTCCCTTGGGTCTTAAAATGATGCAGTAATATTTCCCTCATATAAAAGAGAGAAAGAAGAGTAACTGTGATGGCCACGCACAGTGTGGAATAAATTACTTATTGTCACTGCTTCGTCAGAGTCTTTTACAGCTCTGTGCAGTGTGTATCAACTGAGACATCTGTGATCTGAGCCAGGTGTTTCTTGCTGTGCTCTTTTGTGTTATAGAAATCAAAGTCCAAAGCTATAATCAAATCAACAAGTTCACTTCCCCTTTCTTTGCATGAACTTGCATTCAGGAACAGAAGGAAACAATTTGAGTTGTCGTTATTTGTTCTCCCCCAGATCTTTTGATTGATCCCTGGACCTAAAATTTTTTGCTTTTGTTCCAGATTGATTTCTTAAACAATGCCTAATATGCTCTTTCCACATTGTTCTCTTTTGCTCAAATTCAACAACTTATAGAAAAGAGTAAATGAAATTTTTATAAGGGTAGGACCTAAAGTCTCCATCTCTTCTGTTGGAGCACTATTTTCAGACAACACAGAGATAAGCTTTATGGGTAGGCCAGTTCTTAAACTGGGGTGATTGTGCAGCCCCTCCTCACATTTTTGCACTATGCAGAGATAGTTGGGCTGTCTCAAGTAGGGAGAGTGCTACCAGCATCTAGTGGGTAGAAGCCAGAGATGTTGCCAAACATCTGTGTAACCAACTGTCACACACTTAGAAGCTTAACAAGCACAGCCTCACAACTGCGGATCAGAAATCTGGTAGGGTGGAAGAAATGAGGGTGCACCAGGTTCTCTGCTTAAAATCTCGGAGCTCAAATACAGGTGTCAGCTAGGATTAAGTCTTCTCTGAGACTCTCGGGGAAGAATCTACTTCCAAATTGTTCACATTTTGGTAGAGTATAGGTCCCTTAAAAGTGTTAAGCCTGAAGTCCACAGCCCTTAATGCTTTCATCCACAGGCTGTCACTCTTGCCTAAAGATTCACACATTGGTTTGCTCATGGCTCCCTCCGTTTTCTGAGTCAACAACATCTTAAATGCCCCATGTGCTTTGACTCTGAATTCTTCTGTTGCCAGCGTATGAAAAATTTTCTTCTTTTCAAAGGCTCATCTAATTAGATGAAACCTATCTGAATAATCTCTGTCTTATGGTTACCTGTTTGGTACTTTAGTTATAGCCATAAAATTTTCTTCACAGAAGTATCAATATTAGTTGGTTTTTTTTAACTGAATAACTATTACACTTAATCCTGGGGGATCATCTTTTGAAACTTGCTTACTTAAACAGTCTATAGTGGAAAAGCCTTTTAAAATAAGGAACTATCTGGCCACAGTGCCAGGATTTGTTGGTTTAGGAGTATCTCTTCATGCAGCCTAGAAATATTTTCAATTCATCTCTCTTGTCAAAAGCAGATTCACAACCTACAGCACTTGAAAGAACCATATGTCATGGAGTTTCTGGTTATGATCCAGAACCCTCATTATCCAAGAACTGTTGGTCACATAGATCTTATCAATTATTTGACATCTGCTGGTCCATCTACCTTTACCAATCTGTTAATTTTTAAATCATAATATATAGTTTTTATTCTTATATTCTCTGGCATAGCCAATATTTCATTAAAAATATTAGGAAAAGAAGAGATTCTTTGGCCAAATCAAAATGTGATTGTGTATAACCAGATAATTCTTTATTATAGACTTTTCCTTGGTTGCTTGCATACCAAGCACTTAAGACAATTTGTGGCACATAGTAAGTACACAATGAATATTTATGCTGTCAAAGTGATGTAGCTTGAGCATCTTTTTTTGCACAAATATTCTGATTGAATTGGTCACAGGATTGATTAGACAATGTTTTTATTTTGAGGTATAAAGAGATGAAATATGTTTGTTAACTAGACCTTAATATGAAAAATATGTAAAAGTGTATAGTTTTTTTATTTCCATGAAATTAAAGAAGTTACCTTGTTTAAATTCCCACTCAAGTATGTATGTATAGATCTATTGTCTGTCTGTCTATCATCTATCTCATTTCATTTATACTAAAAATTATCTTAGTTCATTGAATAAAAAGGTTCATATTATCAATTGTTCTATAAGAATTTTATCTTCTTGGTTTATTTCTTTTTTATTTTAGGGTTTTTCTATTTTTGAAACCGGGTCTCTCTTTGTAGTTCATGCTGGCACTGAACACACAATATAGCCCACGCGAACCTGGATCTCACAGCAATCCTCCAGCCTCTGCCTCCAAAGTGCTGGGATTACAGGCATGAGCCACCATGTCCAGCATTGTGGTATGTGGTACTGATTGCTGATGGACATAGGTCACCACACCCCACATTGTGGTATGTGATTACCGGGGATTGAACTCAGGACCTTGCACTTGTAAGGCAGATATCCGAACCACTGAGCTAAATCCCCAGCCCCTGGTTTATTTCTTGTATTGAATAACTACTTTGAAGATAATACACAGTGTAGTAACCATTATTGTTATTGTCTTATTATTTGGTTATAAAAATGTTTTTACATAAGATATGGAGAAAAAACATGATACTTTTGATGGTTTTGGTAGTTTGTGTTAGAGAGTTTCCAGAAGTTATAACAGGAGTGGCAAGCTATAAAACAGTAATTTACAATTTTTTAACATGTATGCTCTCTAAAACAACTTTGAAAAACAAGAAACCCCTTTACACATTTTAAGTTGTTATCTAAACCTTTTACTTCATAAATGTAGTTCCAAACAATATGGCTCCTTGTCTACTCCATAGATCAAATGGAGTCCGAAGATATTTTGTCCAAATATAAGACAGAGATCATTAAAATGAGTTTATCCCTTAATTATATTTCTGCCTTATTAATACTGCTTGCAGATAATCTTTTTATTTAACTGCCATTTCTTTCAGAAGTTATATATCCTTCTGTTAGTTTTGCATTTAATTCCCCAAAGCTTTTATACCTTGAGCAAAGTCATGAGATGAATGATTTTCTTTTATTAAAGAGGAAGAATGAAAAGAAAAATGGTGAAGGGTAAGTTTTTACTTGGGATATATGCATTTTGGGAGAAAGTACACATAAAAATAGGGATTTGGGAAAATAATTCTTTTAAAACTATATATTTCCATTCTCACATCGCCTTAGAAAATTTTTAAATGTATTCTCAAGGATATGGTTTTTCCTAGTTCAAAAATGAGGGTATAGATGGTGATCTGATACAATGGTTAGAATGGTCTCTTTCATTCTGCTTTAGTTCTCTATGAAGTATTTATTGGGGGATAAATTAATCTTTTATTGATGGGGCTGTAAGCACTGGAAGATGCCGTGTGGTATTGCCCACTTTCTGTCTCTAGGGTTAATATTCCCATTCTGTGATTTATCATTATCTGTCGTTTTAAAAAATTTCCTTACCCTTTTAGTCATGAGCTGTCCAAGTGGCTTGGTACAGTGGCTTCCAAACTAGATTCTTCTAAGTCCAAAAGAGAAAGCGGAAGTCCTATTGACTGTTGTTGGAAAGAGATGACCCATTCACCTTTGGATTTTTTAATCTATACTTTATTAGTACAAAATCAAAAGAAGACTGAATTATTGATAAAATAAAAATGGAAATAGAGTTGACACAGACAGAAAGAAAGACTCCGAGACAGACACTGTTCATGAAAATAATACTAACTTTGGAATTAATATAGTAATATTCTACTACTGGGTAACTAAGGTATGTTTTTTTTAACTATCCTGAGCTTTAGTTTTATGATGTACAGCAGATAAGCAAAGATTTTTGTTCAATTAGTAAGTGAATGAGTGAGTAGATGAATTACTTATTTTTTCATTTTGGTCAAAATACTACTTTGGGGTGGAAGTGAGGATCAGTGCTAATACAGGGAAATTGATGAGGCCTGGCATAGAGTAGATGTTTTATAATAATAGTAATAGCTAGTATTATTGTCCGTGTTGTTATTTGGTGCTTTTAAAAAATTTATATACAAGGCCGAGGATTTAGCTTAGTGGTTCCAGTGTTTGCCTGGCAAGCACAAGGGCTGGAGCTGGCTCCCTGGTACCACATAGTGCCCCCCACCACAGTGCTGGGCATGGTTGCTTATGCCTATAATCCCAGTACTTGGAAAGCAGAGGTAGGAGGATTGCTGTGATTTCAAAGTTAGCCTGGGCTACACAGTGAGTTTAGGGCTAGCCTGAACTACAAAGCAAGACCCCATCTCAAAAAAAAAAAATTGATGTACAAATGCCTGTTTGGCACATCTTTCTAAGTTAGACAGAGATCCTTCATAACACTTTGGAGCAGCTGTTATATGTATCTGAATATATGGAACATACCTGCATCCACAAAGGCTTTTCTGTCATGAGAGAAGATTCTGAAAATCTCAGAAACTTCTTAATTTTCTACTCTGAAATAGTGTGGCTTAAGATGTTTTTGATCATTAAAATAATGGCAACTTTTTGGATAAGAGAAATTTTGCCATTGTGCCAAATATGCCAAAACTATATGACAAGTCAGTGGTATCAAAATCCTGCAGCCCAGTGAGTATTCACATTGCCCCGTTGTTCCTTGCACCTGAATCATACTGCCCAGTGACCTCCATACCAGTGTGTTTGCCTTGCTTGCCTTTGGCGTTAGACTATATTATGCATCTCCAGTTTATTCTTTATGAAAAGGTAAGGAGGTGTACTGGTTTCTAATGTGAAAGTTTGGGTATTTAATGTACGTCAGTCATTTCCAGTTAAATACCATTATCTTCTGAATAATTTCCAACTGCTGTGGAAACTAATTCTCTAGGGTAAGACCTTGTCTTTCATGGGTTGTATAAAGTGGCACGGTTACTTTTAGCATTCCTGATATAATAGATGGCTTCCTTTTTAAGAAAAGAATAAGAATAGTGGCAGCCTAGTGACATATCCCGAAAGCATGGTGTGCAGCAAAAATCTCATTACATCCATATTAGGATGCTACTACAACATATCCATAAAGTGATATTTCCCTCTAGAAAATGTGTTAATGCTGCTGAATCTGGAAATTGGACCATTGAGAGTTAACTCTAATTAGGTAAAGATTCTTTGCTTTATAAAATAGCTTTCTTTTTTCTGCTGAAAAAATCTCTTTAAACAGTTAGATCTCTTTTTGGAGTATTTAAAATTGGATTTGCTTTACAAAATGTTGATTAGATTCAACTTTTCAAGAGCAAATACTGTGTGCAAAAATGACTCTTTGCCTATCAGGTGTCACTAGAGAAGTCTCAGTGTTCACAGAGAAACAAACAAAAAGGCTCATCATTCCCTTAACCCACTAAAGTCAGAATGCACACATGTGGACAGCGACTTGTATAGGAAGGAGCCGGGTGCCCTCATGTCAGGGAAGAAGGCTACCCTAGTGTTGGGGTCACTGGCCATCATTCACTGTGACTTTGGCAGGCAAGGACATCAGTTTGTGGTTTGAAGCAATTAGGCATTATTCATATTCAGTTGTAATCAATTATTGTGTTTAAATGGTGATGCTTTTCATTGACCTGGTTATAAAGAGAAAGCCAATCACTTTTTTGTTGTGGTAGTGGTGGTGCTGGGCATAGAATGTAAAGTCACAAATGTGCTATGTGAAGGACCTGAGGCTCAGCTTTATCTCCAGTCCAGATGCCTTGTTTTCAAATAAAGGGGAACAAAAGTTTTCCATGTATAAGAGATGAGTGCAAAGGGAAAAGAGGAGTGAAGAAGGAATTTCGAGTAGTACTAGATAGGACCACAAGGTCAGAAGGTAGGGCCCCAATATTTACAGACTTTTTTCTCTGCATATCAGGCACTCTTTCTTCATGAGTACAGCTAATAGAAGCAGATAAACAGGCTTCAGATATTCATCCCATTTCTAAGGAATTGTAGGAAAAGGTAGCAGTGTACACTGCATTGATCACTTCACCAACAGGAATTGGACAGGCACCTTGCTAGACCCCAAGACTGGAAGAAAAGAAGTTGGGGGTGGGGAATCACATTTAATGACATCTAAGTGCCTTGGAGGACCTTACAATGCATTTTAAAAAAAAAAAATTCAAATCTTTTTGGTACATTATGAATACATATCGTCATCGCATTCAACATTGAGTTTGTACCAGAATATGACATGACCTGATTCTCATTTTTCCCCTCCCCCCCGCCCTGCAACTCTCCAGCCTCTATATTCATAAGCTTTGTATCCTTTTTTCTTTATTACTATCACATTTTGTTTCCCCTCGTATTTACCACTACACTCTTTCCTTTTAAAATTTTTTCTATTTCACAATATCAACTATATATACTAGAACTTATTTACATCTTCATTTTCTCATACCAGAAAAAAGATACGATATTTTTATGCCCAAGCTGGCTTTTCCAATTAGAAAACAAACATCCTCTATTTCAAAGAAGGCTACTATAATCAAATGTAGTATACCTAATTTTTCAAAGGCTCACTAGCCCCTACCAAGATTTGGGTGGCTGCTGAGAACTCTTCTAGAAATTCCGTCCATATTTGCTGAAAGGCTGTTCTTAATGCAATAGTACAAACAAAACAAAAACAGTAAGAGCTTTAACAAACATCAGAGTCAATAAAGGAGTACTTTGTCGGATTAACAGTATTCAGTATTTTCACAGGATATTCATTTCTGCACTCCTCTAATAAACCCTGTGTAAACCGGTGTATGCTTTAAAAACTGGTGTAAGCTGCACGTGCTCATGGGGTGTGTAGACTGTCCTTTTAGAAGGGGTGTTTAATACAGTGAATAAGTTTTGGGCCTGAAAATGTGTATGAGATAGAAATGGATCAGGAATCAGGTGAAATGAAAGATACCTTGGATATATGGAGATGAAAACAGTTAACTTGGATGGGTCGATTCATGGTTAGGTTTGTATTTCAGGTTCTGCCACACTTGCGCTGCCGGATGTCCCTGACATCTGTGATGCATGCAGTGTGTGTTCAGAACGAGGAGCCGTAGCAACAAGATTTGGGGGCACGAGGAATACTCATTAGTCATCAAGGAGAAAGTCTAAGCTGTCGCCCCAGGGGAGAAGGTGGTCTCGGTGTAAAAAATATGTTGCTGGGGCACCTGGGAAAGGGTTGAGGTTGAGAAGCCGACTGCTGAAGGACTGAGGCTCCAGCCTTTCCTGGGCGAAGGAGTGTGGAAGGTGGGCTGCTGGTAGCGGGGGTGGGGAGGGCGTGGGAGTGGGAGTTGTTCTGTGCAGCCTCGCGCGGGAGAAGGAAGAGCAGCGACCTGGGGACGCGCGAACCAAGATTGCCGTGCTGGAATAAGGTGTTGGGGTATGAGGGTGGGTGGGGGCCCGAGGGGTGGCTTGGAGCCCTGGCGGTGGCTGCCTGACGTCACCGGCCTCTCTGGCAATAGGCTGGGAGCTGAGCTCCCCGAAGCAGCGGCGAAGGCGGCGGCGGCGGCGGCGCGGCTTGGTCTCCAGCCCCTTCACTCGGCGCCTTCTGCAGCCGCCACTGCAGCCGCGCGGCGGGGGCTCCCTCCCTGCACCCGAGGCGGCTCCAGGTAAGAGGTGCCTGCCGCGGAAGCCTTCGGGGGCCGGCGGGCCGGGCGGCGGGCGAGTGGGGAGGCAGCAGGACGGTCCCGGAGGCCTGCGCAGGCAGACAGCGGACCCCGGCCCGCGCCCCCGGCCGGCCCCGCGCCGCCTCGCAGCTCCGCAGTGCAACAGTTTGCAGCCGCCTCCGGGGAGCCGCGCCGAGGCCGTGCTGCGTGCGGCGGGTGTGCCTGGCCCGGTCCCCGCACACAGCCTCAGCCCCTCGCGCCGCGCGTGGGAAGGCCAGAGAGAGGGTTTGTTCCCCAAACTTTGCAGGCGGGGACGCTCCCCTTCCAGTCTCAGGTCGCCCGCAGAGAAGCAGGTTCCTGTCGTGCGAGGGGGGAGGTGACAGGGCCGAGGGAGGAAGGGGGCGTTTGCGGGAAGGCGCCTCAGCCGGGAAGGGTGGTTTAGCTGCTTCGCGTTTGGGTTGGGGGAGGTGCCGGGGGAGAGGGCTGGAGAAGGCACAGGGCGCGATCCTGCGCGGCGGCCGCGGGTGTGGACCGAGGCTGAGGGCTGCGGCGCCAGGAGCGACCTCCCGGGCATGGGACGTGGGGGTCCGGCGCGCCCGGGGAGGAGGAGCCTGGAGGGCTGCGTGCGGGGCGGCGAGGCTCGGCTTGGGCGCCGGGAGGGTGGGAGGACCCAGGCGAAGGCTCGGAGGGAGTCGCACGCCGGGCAGTGGGGGACGTCATCCAGGCGCCTCCGGTGTCTGGGGCAGCTAGAAAGTTGTGAGGGGCCCTGGAGGCTACTTTCCGCGCCGAGCAATCTGCAGCTCGCTCCGGCGGCGTGGACCCCGTCCCCAGAGGGTCGGGCCGGCGTGGCGCCGCCGGGTCCGCTGACTGCGCACACACCGGCAGCGCTCCCGGGACCGCGCCGCGGTGGCGGCTGGCTGTCCTCGCCTCCGCGCTCCGCTGGCCAGCGGCCGAGCCCCTAACCGAGCCTGTTCTCGTTGCAGCCCTGCGTCTCTGCCGAGGAGAGGGGCTCCTGGAGCCTGTGCGAGGCGAGAGCGGAGAAGATCGCCCCGCGGCGCCGGCTGCCTGGCCCGCTGCTCGCCAGCGGCGGCTCTCGCTCCTGGGCCGCGTGCGCACTCCCTCCGGGCAGGGAGTAGTTCGGGCGGCGCGGGCTCCGTCCTCTTCTTGGCTGGTGGGGACGGTGTGTCCGGGAGAGGAAGCCTGGTGGGCCCGGCCCCGCCCAGCCCAGCGCCGATGAGTGCCCGGGCACCGAAGGAGCTGAGGCTGGCACTGCCGCCGTGTCTCCTCAATCGGACCTTCGCCTCCCCCGACGACAGCGGCAGCGGCAGCGGCAGCGCGAGTTCCCGCAGCGCGGGCGCGGGCGCGGGCGCGGGCGGTGGAGGCGGCGGCGGCGCCTGCATCACGCAGGTGGGACAGCAGCTCTTCCAGTCCTTCTCCTCCACGCTGGTGCTGATTGTCCTGGTCACTCTCATCTTCTGCCTCATCGTGCTGTCTCTGTCCACCTTCCACATCCACAAGCGTAGGATGAAGAAGAGGAAGATGCAGAGGGCTCAGGAGGAGTACGAGCGGGATCATTGCGGCGGCAGCCGCAGCGGAGGGGGGCCGCCCCGGGCTGGAGGTCAGGTCCCGACTCAAGGAAAAGAAACCCGGCTGGAGAGGCAGCCCCGGGACTCCGCCTTCAGCGCCCCCTTCAACACCGCTTCTTCCATCTGCTCCTCTTCGTCCCCTGGGCTTCCTTGCCAGGGTCCCTGTGCTCCTCCGCCTGCACCGCCAGCGCCCCGTCCCCAAGGGACACACGCAGTCTCCTCTTCTTTGGACACGGCTGGCGAGGGCCTTTTGCAAACGGTGGTACTGTCCTGATCGCGCAGCCCCTCTCCTCACCCCGTTCTTGTTTCCAGCATCTTGGCCATCTTTGGTTTTTTCCTTGCTTCCCTCCTTTTCCGTTTTCCTCCAGCCCTTCTTTCCCCTTTTCCTTTCCTTACCTCCCCGCCCCCTCCACTCTGTTTCTCCTCCGCCGAGGCACTGTGCGGTATTTGTAAATATTGGGCAAGGAAAGTCTCGGAAGAAGAAATAGTGCTGAGAATACTTTACTAATCTTTACAGTAATTATTATAATATTAATAACACAATCCAAGCGCATGACAAATCACATACTTTCTCATTGTCAATGAAGGATGCACCTTCTCTTTTCACTATATTTCCCCCTCAGTAAGGAGGAGAAACTACACAAGCTACCAGAAATATAAAAGGCATTGAAAAGGCGCAGAAGTAAGGGAGGGGGCCCAGTAATGTTGTACATAGTGTCAGGTTAAGGTAACTCCCCCCTCCCCGCTCTCATTTTTCCTTTAGCTTCTCTCTCCTCCCTTTTTCTCACTCTCAGCGGGGGTAAGGCGTATTATATTATAAAGGAAATTCTACATTACGCACCAAGAGGCCACAGAGAAAGCCCCAGAAAAATGTTTAGGACAGTCACCCTTATCCAGTCAGCCATTTTCCTTTTCCTTAGTTAATTAACCATTATTTTTTCCAGCATTTTAGTTTAGTAAATGTCTCTCGCTGGCCGAGCATAATAGATACATTTAAATCTATAAATGAGTTTAAACACACACACACACACACACACACGCGCACACACACACACACACACACACACACACACACACACACACATCTTCTTTTCACTCCTTGCCCAACCCACTTGTCCACCTTTGATTTATGGCAATTTAGGAGTCAGAGGGTCTGGGAGCTTGGGAGCTGTCCATCAAGGTCTGGTGCTGAAATCGCCTCACAGTGATGGTTGCACCACTTCCTCTGATTGTGATGGTGGAGGAGGGCCTGTTTTGGAAACTGGCTATACTGAATTTTGGTTGTTATTTTTGTTTTTGTTTTCTTTTCTCTTATACAGTCAGATTAGCGTGCACTGTTAATTTTCTTATTAAATGTTGAGTAAGTTTCCCTTTTTGTAAAAAAAAAAGTTATTAGGTGATGTGTAGTACTGAAAGTGCAGTATCTAACCAACTAGAATGTTTCTGTTTTATTTTTAGAATGAATGCACTTTTGTTATATACTTAACTATATTGGTACCAAATACAGAAAGAAATTATAGTTCTGTACTAAGTCCTCCAAACTGTATATTCTTGTTCTTACTTTCCAGCTGTTGATATAATGGTTACCACTGGATGAGGAACTCAGTGGTGCAGGCCTGGCTGCTGCTGTCCAGAAGTGTTCTTTTGTACCTTACTCTGTAGTAGACTGTTATAAAAGGATGACACATGTTTTCCTTCTTCTTTTGAGAATAACAGAACAACCACAACAACAGAAGACAAACAAATGGATGTGCAGGAATGCCATCTATTAAAATGTGATCAATATCTAAACAGTGCCTGTAGTTCTCCCTGCATGCAGTTAAGTTGCCACCTGGAGGCAGTGGTGTGTGAGCTTGCTTGTACAGTCTGTGTTTGGGGGCAAAACTGATGGGGTGTTGGGCAATATGGATGACAGGACATGCAAATTTCAAGAGAATGAAATCAACAAATACTTATGGGACAAAAATGTTTATAGCTTGTTTAGTTAAAAATCTTTACTTGTATCTGAGGTAAAGCAAAAAAGGGGCTCTGCTTTCTAGTAGTCTGGCTAGGCTAATTTCACTGAATATGTAAAATAGTATTGAGGAGAAAAATATTTTATTCTGTTTTTTTGATGCCAGACAAGCCCATCTCTTTTAGGAATGGAATCTGCCTATGATTATTTACCACTTTGTTGCCCTTCCGTTGATGATAGAAGGGGCCGGATACATATTAAAATCTAAAATACATGCAGTGGCATCCCTTTGTGGGAACCAATTCTTTGACAGCTACTGAAATATTTGTAAAATGTGTGAACAAGAATGGTTTACAAAAAGCTTTACCAAAAGATTCTTTACTATGTTGCTGAATGCAAGGCAACAGTGTCCCTAAAGTGCATCCCTCTTCCAAGTAACTAGTGGCTCTAGATTCTCTGTCTTGGTTTCAGGCATATATGTTCTTATCCAGAGAAAAAGTTAACTGTGCCATTTTGGATCACCTACTAAATTGCCCAAGTTCAATTTGCATCTTTTATAAGAATAATTTAATAAGCTTACATTTAAACCACCCATTAGACAATCACCCATACTCTTTCCTGAAACACAGATCCTCATTTAAACATCCCGTGTTGTAATATCAGGAAAATCAGGTGTAGTCTGTGGGTACAGAATACTGAACAATGAACCAGATTCTTTCAGTGCCTTCTTCACTTCCTAATAAGTAAAAGAATAAATTAAGTTGCTCAAGCCACTTGGGAATTGGTTAGTGCATCACAGCTCCACACTGTACATCTGAGTGACTAAGGCACTGTGAAAAGGAAAGTTCATTAATTTTTGTACCCTACCTCCATCCAGTTGTAGCACTTAAATACCTTATTATAAAATGACTTTGGACTTGGATGTAGAGTCAAGAACCCGAAAGGGAGCATCCTCATTTCTAATGAGCTCTACTAAAATACATGGAAATTAATTTTCCCCTTATTTGGTGCACTTTTTACAGTGAATAATTTCCCATTTTATTAAAGCAATAAGATATTCAGTTGTGAGGAGTATTAGATGATGATACCATTTCTGTGGTGCTGAAGCTACACATATGTTCTTGCCTTATGAATTATAATACATTCAAGGCATGCAATAATAATCCCCTTCCAAACAGCCTCTACACACTGGAGGGTAATGTCCTATTTCTGAGCGAATAAAAGAAGTAAGAGATTTAAAAGAATAGTGTATACTGTTTAAAAATCTTGATATTTCTAAACATGGGCCATCTGTAATTAATTTATTGTGCACCTTTAAATGTGTATGCCTTTGTCCATTAACTCACTATGTTTAATATTTTAATACTGTCCTCTGGGAAGATGACACTGGTTTTTTTTTTTGTTTGTTTGTTTTTTTTTTTTTTTTTTTTTTTTTTTTTTTTTTTTTTTTTTTTTTTTTTTTTTTTTTTGAGACAGGGTCTCGCTTTGTGATTCAGGCTGGCCCTGAGCTCAGCCTCAAACTCACATCACAGCAATCCTCCTGCCTCTGCCTCCCCAGTGCTGGGATTACAGGCGTGAACCACCACGCCCGGCACTGTGGTATGTGGTACTGATTGCTGCTGGGCGTGAGTCTCCATGCCCAGTATTGTTATGTGGTTACTGGGGATCGAACCCGGGCCTTTGTGCTTGTAAGACAGGTGCCAGAACCACTGAGCTATGTCCCCGGCCTGATGACACAGTTTTTAATCAAACTTCTTATTAATTTAATATACTCAGAACCGTAGGATTCTGGAGGTGTCATATGAGATTTTAATGAGATAGAAAGAGAACTCTGTGAAATTCTAGTAAGCCAGTCCACACACCAAGTTATTGCAATAAGCACATATCCAAGCAGTTTATATAAATTATGTATAAAACACTGCTTCTTATAGAGCTCAGTTGACAGTCCCAAAAGTTTGGGATGCTCCCAAAAGGGAATTCTGGTCTTTTATATGAAGCAAAAGGTACTCTGGAAATAGTTAAATTTAAGCATCTTATTCACTGATGTCCCGTCAACTAATTGCTTCAAACCCCGATAGCTGTAGCTCAACTTCTGCTCTTGCTATTCAGTATTAATAAGGTGGCATGCTTGATTCTTATTGTTTTTAAAAATGAGAAAATTGGAGAGAGAATGCCATTTATGTAAACTGTATGGGACTCTGAATCTTAAAAAATGTAGATGGATATAACCTTTAGAATTTATATACGCTCATAGATATGTATTTATATATGCATACATTTTGTACAAATTTACAATGGACTTTTTGTATTCTCTTTTCTGTCATTACAAGAATGAGATGGAAACCAAATAGCTGTTCCATTCTCTTATCCAGAGAGGATACTGAGAAGTCAGGTATATGCATGCAATTATTTTTCTGGGGTGAAATCTGGGTGACTTTCCTTATTTAATGAAAGGGGAAAGAGTCCTGGTTGGTTTTGGAAATTGGTAATTAGATAAGCTTTCTTTGCTATGCTAGTGACTCAAATGTAGTAATGATAATAAAGTTATGACCATATCAATGTGGTCCAACTATCTAGATGGAATGCAGAAATATCCAGAAGAGGGTTAGGGCCATGTAGACCATAAACCTGGACTATGGTTCAATTTTTCATTTTCAACCTATTATTTTGTGTAAGTACAACTTATATCTGTGTAGCTAAAGATAAAGTGAAAATATGAGCATTAATTTTTTAGTCTGATAAGTAATTTTTGGAAAATATGGATAAATTAGCTTTAAAAAAGTTCTTTGACATCTGACTTTTCCATTGCTATATGTATCAAATGAATTAGGTAATGGTTAAAAGTTTATTTTTCCAATGTGTACACATATCCTTTAAATGCTTTGGTATGGATAACAGCTAAACAAGTACTAGCTGACATTTTATGAAAGTTATGGACTTAGTTGGAACTTTAATCTGGTCAGCCTCCTCAAAGCTATTCCCATGAGAATCTAGACTTTGAATCTGAATCTGAAAAGCTACTTACCACTTATTTATTTTTGGAACTCATGATCATGGCTCACAGATGCTTCAGTTCATACAAGAATGGATTGCCCTACCTATATCAGAATATTTAATCTCTGGGTTAAACACAAATCTAATTCTGATCTGTTTTTTTTCCCATTTATTTGGTAACACTTGAGAAACAGCTTATATCGCTTGATGTCAATGCTTATTACTGTCACCAAATTAATAATACATCGGTGCCAGATAAAAATGATTCAGTGACAATATGAATTGAATCAGCTTTAATTGTGGATGAGGATTTACAAGGTGGTCTTATCTATTTGAGGCAGGGATGTTTCCCTGAAACTTGTATTTGCATTAGGTTGTTTCTATAAGAGATTAACAATAACAGTGACAGCAACAGACTGATTTTTGAACTTGAGTATATCTAACAGGTAGAATAAAATAGATATTAGAATTCATGAAAATTTTGTTTTGCTTTTCTATCAATAAAAGAGTTTTCTTGTTAATTGGGCTTTGGACACTATTTCCTTATTAATTTAATTTACAGCATAGCAGGATTATAAAGTTATTATCCTCAGATGTAATTTTCTAAAAGAAACTTTCATTTCTATACCTCATCTCCTCTTCCTCACTAACCAACTGCACTCAAGAAATGAACTGTATGAGAATTCTATTGTAATCCAATAAACTGAGACTGGTATAATAATTTAGTGCACCTGTGACAGCTATGTAAATTCATATGCTAGGTTCACAGAGTTCCTCTTTTCCTACGTGCATTTCTGTAATATAACCAGTTGTGCCAAGTAGTGGTGTGCTTGACATGATTTTGTGCCATTTAGAGAAAAGGAAAATCTCAGATTCAAATAAATTCCAATGGCTTCCAGCTGAAACTTAGTGAAAAGCAGCTGGTCAGAGATGCTCCCCAAACTGAGGAGCCCTTGTCTTATCCTGTGTAGCTTTTGCTCTGACATTCATCACTGTGGTTTTTCACCCTGACCTCTTTCCCTAATTTCAAAGTCATCATCCACAAGGATCTATACATCATGGCCCTGCCATCCCTAGGTTGAACAATACTCTTAGTGTTGGTCCCTTCTTGAAAATACAGGAATAACTAGGTGCTTTATGTTTTATGCAGACACAGTAGAAAGCCATGGATTCCATCTCAGCGCCACAAATTGGTTCACTCTCTCAGCCCTACTCCTTCTGCTTCACGGCGATGGTATCATGCATGGGTTTTTCTGAAGTCATAGTCTTGTTCTGATGTGTTTTGGGGAGGGCTCGCTGTGTTTTTCCAAAGCTATTTAGATGTTTGTAATGTGTCACTCCTCTCATTCTGACTTCCAACTGTGAAAACAAAAGGAGCATGAGAACCTGCTCCATTCTGTGTCATTGTTTAAAAACCTGTCTCAAAGTGTAAAAATACACAGGTATTTTTCTTAATTTTATTTATCTAATATGACTCTTCCTAGTTTTAGTTTTTCAGTTCTGCAGGGACTTAGTTTCCGTCTTTTTGGTTTCAGCCTCATTATTGACTTTTTATGACAGTTAAACAGTGTTGAGGAAATTGAATGATAAACTTGCTGAGAAGGAACCCTGAACAGGAACATATTTAAAATGTAACATGCAACCCATAGTAAGCCTTTCCTGCAGAGCACACAAGTTTGTGATTAGAATCTTAATTCCTTTTTTTCAAGTGCTTGATAATACTATTTCCTATTAACATTCACCCAGTTGCTCTATTTTGGCCAGGAAACCTGGCTGGCGATTGAATCTTTCACTTTAAATTCCTATATGGTCTCTAAGAAAGGACAGCCCCTTGGCAATACTGGCTCATTTCTTCTCCCTACTCCTCATCCAGTAGGATCCACAGATTTTGTGGAGGAAATTCTTTCTTTCTGCTGAGAATTGCTAGGGGTTATTGAATACTGAAGTGAGCATGAGTAGCTATCTCTAGCTAAAAGAAATAGCTAATATAAATAGATTATGTAGTTCAATCTCTAATCATTAACCTGTCTCCTCCCAAGAAGTATATATTCTTTAACCTCAGCTATTTAGCTCAAGGATAGATATTATCTTGCTCTCACAAGATTGGTCTAGATCCATTCTCTGGATCCTTGGATCTCCCTAGGTGAATTCCGTTTATGACGTATTATCCTTTAGATTCTCTTCCTCATAATTATTTAAATTCAACATCTCCTCCAAATATGTCCAAGGCTTGAATTGATGCTAATAGGATTGTTTCTCCCTCTTTGAAAGGATGGTTCTACTTTTAAAAATTTTACAGATAAAAAAGTATAAGAATAATCTTTCCTACGCCATTCTGCTTTATGTTGATTATTTTCGGTCTACATTTTCAAATCCTCTTTTTCTTAGATCATGGCCTTGACTCAGAATTTTAATTTTGGCTTTGGGCTTTGTAATCACTCTACACTGTGTAAATTTGATATATACAGAATGTCTAAAGTCCTAGAGTAGCCCACAAAAGCCTCACTGAGCTTAGATATCGAAGATACACTGAGGTGACAAAAATGTTCACTCTTCACATATTATGCAAAGCAAGTCTGGCTACTCTGTTTTTCTATAACTTTTCATATCCTCACAGAGACCTATTAGCTAAGTAGCTCTTTTTCAGAAATCCTCAAATTTTCTCTTTACTTTTTTGAAGCTGGTGTCAAGGTATGATTTATGTAATCTCATGTTGGTGGAAAAGGAAAGCTCCTCACAAGTGTGCAGTGTTAAAGTAATCTCTGTGGGCAGGGACGGAGATGGTCTGCTCCCTGAACTGGTGACTGCTAGGATTAACACAAGTCTAGTATCTACTGTAATAGCCTTGGCTCATGGTTATTTTTACATGGCCTCTAAAATCTGAGTCTTCTGTGGGGTGTGTTCTGTCAGCAGGAATTTTGCTGTTGTGCTGTGTCCCAAGCATCTCTGAGCCTACCTCAGCTGGGATGCAAGGGAGTTGATGGGTCCCTTAATGTATCCTATTCAGATGTGCTGCACAAAAACCTTTCAGATGTTGTCACCACCAACAACCTATTGGGACCACCTTCTTGTTTGAAAACGTATCACAACTCTCCCTCCCAAGGTTTCTCTCAATGGAATTAGGAAGGTCAGCTAAAGCTCTTATTAGCCTCAGAGACCTTGGGATCTCTGAGCTTGTTGGAATGCTTATGATTGGACCACCTTTCTAATACAAGCTTTTCTATATCAGGTTTGGGGAGTAAGAACTTATCATCCATCTTCTTCAGTCAGTGTTGGACATTATATCCCACCAGACCAACCAAACTATCCAGGAGTGGAAAGGACAGACTTTTCTATGTGATCCCTTAAGGATTTCATTTGGTACAGAGAAGAAAGTATAGAGCGGGAGCTTTCTGCTTTCTACATGCCATTTCTTGTTCTCTGACTTCAAAGGTAGGACTTAAAATGGGAGATAGGGTGTAAAAAGATTGATCAACAGATAAATAAACCCAGACTAGGAGGTGCTTCAGAAATATTTTTTTGGTTGCCATTGTTTGCACATAGATGATGATTTCTAATTGCATGTATTTCAGTGATGACAAAAAGATACCATCTCTTCCCTCCACCTGCCAGTGTGTAGTGTCTCAATTGAGCTGTTAAGTAAGTTGCATAAGCTCTGAACAGTTTCTGTGTTTCAGTAGTGTATGTGTTGAGCCCTTGTCAAGCACCTTGAGATGACAGTAGGTGTCTGTCTTTTTGGTGCTTCAGTACCGAGCAGCCTTTTTCCAGGGATGAGAGGAGGAAGTAGAGGTCACCAAGTTCCAAGGGAAGAGTGCATCACCAGGGAGAAACACAAAAAAAGGAGAAGCTGGAAGACTTATTTAGCTTTGTCCTGTGGACTAGATCTCTCAATGTGACTGTGCTATGGCAAGATTATTGGCAAGGCTCACATGAATTGCTCCTGGCTTTAGACTCACAGGTAGTTCCAGTCCTTTATTCTGGTGATGCTGCACAGTTACAGACACATGGAAATTACCTTGCAGCCCTCTCTGTTTGGCCACATTCTAATAATTAATCTAGGTATTATCAGTGACTAAGTGTCACTGTTATTTTTAAAAGTATTTGGTGAAATGATTCCTTAGAACCTTTCACCTTTAATATTTGGGAGCTCTTTCAGTGATCTTTTATACATTGAGAGCCATCTATATGACAGACATCATTTTTTGGTGCCAGACATGCAGCAGTAAATAATCTAGCTGAAGTGGCCTGCCCTCCTGGTGATTTAATTCTAGTGGAGGGAGATAATAAACAAAACACTTCAGTGAATTATGGAGTATGTTAATGAGCAAAAAGTGCTATAGTGAAAATAAATCAGAAAGGACTTGTGTGCCAGGAAGAACATTAGTTTTTAGTAGTGTGGTCAGAAAACAAACAAACAAACAAACAAACTCCCCCAAAAAACACTTCATTGAGAAAGTGATATTGGAGCAAAGACTTGTGAAAGCCATGAAAATATGTGGGTTATCTGGCTAGAGATTGTGTGGCTACATGGATTTTTTTTTATAATCTTTATTGGTACATTAAATATACACATCATGACTGCACTCCATAATGGGGATTTGTACCAGTATAAGACACAACTTAATTCTCATTTTTTTCCCGTAGCCCTACCCACCCTACCACCCCCCCATATACATAAAATTTGTTTCCTTACTTTTTTGTTACAATCTCAACATTGTCCCCTTTCACCTTATTTTACATTGAGCATTTTCTATTTCACAATATATAACATACAATGCTAGGACTCATTTACATCTTCATTTTCTCATACCAGAGAAAAGATGCGGTATGTACCTATCTGTGCCCTATTTATTT
>PVIR01013419.1:0-42412 GCA_004026965.1 Petromus typicus
ATATATTTCTGTATTTGTAACAGATGCACCTTTAATGAAATCGTATTATATGTTACTACACGTATTTTAAGGAAATGTACTTTATTTTCCAACTCTCATAATAATTTATGAGCAATTTGGTACCATGTAGATGTGCTTCAGAAGAAAAGTGGTCTCAACCAGCTCTCCCTGCCAATACACCAGCAAGATACACTTGCTTCATTACAAGTAGCTGCTCACCTCTTATCCAACACCCAAAGGTCAGAACCTTTTCAAGAAGAGCCTTTAACCATTTTGATGGGATGTGGTACGACTTGAAAAATGACTTTGGATATTCTGGGTGTACTTCTTCACTAAGAGAGGACAGATATTTCTTGTCTTGAGATAATGTGTCAAAATCTGAATGAGACATGAGGTGGTTTGAAAAGCCACTGGACTCTTCTGATGCCCACCACTAGCCGTCACGTAAATGTATTATAACAAGTGGGGTAAGTTCATCCTGAGTCCTGATCAGCTGAAAAATCATTGCAGTAATCTTCCACTTGGCATTTGTATGTAGAATAGCAATTGAAAACTTTTTATTTGTAACACTTACATAAAAAAATGAGCATCACAATAGGTCAGATGACACTGAAGGAATTACATGTGGTACATGTGGGCTCCTTCTAAGTTCATCACTTTTCTATTTTGGGGCCCTAGTAATATATTCTTTCCTAAAACCACTTGACAAGCAACTTATTCTAATTAATTTTCTAAAATGAGTTAATTATTTTATGCATTTGCTACTTTTCTATATGAAAAGTAATATTGTATGAAAATATAAAAATAGTGTCTTGTCATAAACAGAAACAACAGATTTATCACTTAAATGTATGCAAAGTTTCAGGTTTTGCATATGGGCATATATTACATACTTTTACTTATATATTACATATTTTTACAACTGCTGCGTTGAAATAACAATGGCTTACAGTCATATATGCATATGGTATGTAAGTATGTGGAGAAATACATAGCACTGTGGTTGGCAAATATTAGGTGATATCTCTTCCTTCTTTGCTTTAAATACAACTAGAAAAGTGAAATTGGGAATGTAGAAATGCAGTTCTGTTTAGATGACCCAGTACAAGAGTTAAGGGATGAATATACATATCTTTCCTTGCTTGGTACGTAGTAGTGGTAATGATGAGAACAAGCTGAACAGACTGTGTAAGGCCAGGGAGAAAGCAAAATAAAATGTGATAACAATTCAAAATGATCATAGTCCTTCTCTTTAAACTAGATCTAGAAGAAGTGAAATCTACACTTGCTACTAAGCTTACATGGTTAGGTGCTTACCTCTCTAAAACACCCTTCACATATGCCCTTTGCAGGGCCAAAGAATTCTGTAATGAAGGCACTTTGAAACCTGTTTAGCAGAAAGCTGGGGTTCTGAGAAGTGGAACAACTTCTTATTCTAGCGCATCTAATTTCCCGGGGACTGCATGGAGGCCCCATGTGGCATGTCGACCTTCAAGATCCAAGTCCAAGCTTAGTCTTTTGTGTCAAGGAACCTCATCGAAGAGGGAGAAATGAAATCATGTCTCTTATCAAAGACAGGGCATAACCCAAAAGAAAGTTCTTTACTGGGTATCTAGCAAGTTATAATTTCAAAGATATGACATCCATCTTATAAGTGAAGATATAGGCATAAGCACAGAGACTTCTCATTCTAGTTTTGCATTCTTGTTGGTGTTCTCCATCGACCCCCGGTATCCCTTAGAAGAGCCCAGGGGGACCTGACCAGGTCAAATGTAAGCCTTTTGGCCTCATTCTGCTTTTGGCTTACCAAAAGTCCTCCTCATAAACTGTTCTAATCCTGTGCTCTGGAAGAAATGGCATCTGGCCAGATGTCCTCAGAGCCACTGTCCCACAAGTTTTATCCAAGTGAAGACTGTCCTCACTTCTCTGCTTGCACTTGTTGACCATCAGCCAGTGGCCATGACATCTTTTTCTCATGGTCACAGAGATGAAGAGTTGCCTCTATGCCTTCTCATATGTTGTATATTTCTAAAGATCATAGTGAGTCTTTTTACAAATTTTCAAGTTTGCTAACCAGCATTTACCAAATATAACTATAAATTTTGTTGTGCTCACTTGAACACAAATATGAAAAAAATAAGTGATTAAAAATTGCTAGTAAAGGGCTGGGGAGCTAGCTCAGTGGTTCCGGTGCCTGTCTTGCAAGCGCAAGGACCCGGGTTCGATTCCCCAGTAACCAGATAACAATACTGGGTGTGGAGACCCACACCCAGCAGCAACCAGTACCACATACCACAGTGCCGGGCATGGTGGCTCACGCCTGTAATCCCAGCACTCGGGAGGCAGAGGCAGGAGGACTGTGATGTGAGTTTGAGGCTGAGCTGAGGGCCAGCCTGAACCACAAAGCGAGACCCTGTCTCAAAAAACCTAAAAAAAAAAAAAATGCTAGTAAAGAGTAGTTACATCAGAGTATATATTACTATAACAACTGATCTATGCATGCATTGATGCATTAGCTTTCTTCGGTTATTGTAGTGAGATTACCACAGCTTAATGCTTTAAGACTACATAAGTGAATTATCTTACATTTCAGGAAATCAGAAGTTGAAAATCAGGTTGTCAGGCCCGTGTTTCTTCTAAAGATTCCAACTAGAATTAGTTTCTTTCCTTTCTCTTTCTAACCTCTGATGGTTCCCTGCAGCCCCTGCTTACAGCCCCACAATGTTTCAATTTATGCTTCTGTTGTCAAATCTTCTCATATACTCTGACCTTCATCTTTCTTAATAGGTACTTCTGTGTTTACTTTGGACCCACCTGATAATCTATGGTAATTACATCAACTCAAGATTTCTGTCTTGTTCACCTTTGCCAAGTCCCTTAACCAAGTAAGATAATACATTTATAGGTTCAAAGGATTAGAATGTGAATATTTGTGAGTATCATCAGAGAAGAATTATTCCATCTAAAAATATCAAGGCGAAGTAAAGAAAGTTTGGAGTATTAAGGCAGTTCATGGGTGATTAAAGAGAAGCCAAAACACAGATTCCATTAGCACTCAACAATGATCTCCCAGTAGGGCATGGGGGAAATGTATTATTGGTGAAATATGCATTGCAAAAAGATAATAGATTAGATTAAGTTTTCTCAAGTTCTGGGATAAACTATTGAAAGCTTCCATCACAGGCTCTCTTGAAATATTTGTTGATAGAAACTCAGCTTGAAATATGAGTAGTTATTCACATGCCATTAGAGTAAACTAACATGAAAACACATGTCATACTAACCTGCACATATGTAGATACATATGTACTCACAAACATATGTGAGTAATATATTTATGTGTACACATGTATATATGAATTAGATGTGCTTGGATAAGAATAAAACTGAATATTTTCTGAATTGTGACCGTTAAAATTTTCTGTGAATCCGGTGTTATTTTGATGCCAACACTATCTTCTGCTGAATCCAAAAATTAAGGAGGTGAAGTATTAGAAGTATTCCAGCACATTCTGCCTCCTCGAGGTCTCACATGTCACAATACGTGACTTGCTAGCAGGTTGTTTAGTGAATGCATGTGCTGTCAAGGGGACAGTGTGATGTCATCAGAAACACTGAGCTTTCAAAATTGCTTTCATGGCCTCAATTTTATTATTGAAGTCAAAAGTATATATGCATGAAAGCTTTAAGTCCCTATTTGCAGGTTAAAATGTGCTCTTTGTTTTTTTAGAGTATGGTATTTAAATACCTGTAACAAGGATTTCATAACCAAAGGGCAAGCTAACCTTACTAAATGCTGATAACTCAGTATAAAATAGAAAAGGAAATAAAGCATTTTTATAAAATGTATCAAATCCTAAGAGTGCTATTAAACTCATTAAAGAAGAAATGAAGTTAGAGAAACTGGTCTTATTTTTTTTTCACTCCCAGTAGAGTTCATTTCTACTTCAACAACTAAGCCAAGGTCACATTTAACTCACTTCAATTTCACCCAGTGCACAAGCTAATGTCAATAGTACAGCTGCCATGCAGAGCTAAAGACTGATGGTTAGACAAAGCCATTTACACAAGGCTGGGTCTTTCATCTTCTCTCAGCTAGTGACATAAGAAAGCACCGAGGTTATTCTCAACTAGAGACGAAAACTGGCGTATTAGAAAGAATGTTATTCTCCTTAGCTGTCACACAAAGGATCTGAAGAAATGTAGAAATGTTTTTTTTTTCCTCCTCCCCCCTCTGGTCATCTGGGGAGATCACAAAGTGACTCTAATAGGCTTCACTCTGAAATTTTCACATGGTTTAAGTGATTGCCAAGTCTGATATTTTCCATTTACACTTCATTGCCATCAGAAAAAGAAAAAAAATCAATATACCTACCTACTCAAGTGTGTCACAGGATGAGCTTATAAAAGAAGACATCAGTCTTTTTAGGGCATGAAAAATACACTTATTCAAATATATCTTATTTAAAATGACATAAATTGCAGTGGTTAGTCAAGATTCGATTTCCTCTAAAATATAAGATTTAAAATATTCCTTGACTTGCCAGGAATCAGAATCCTTCAGATTGTTGATATATACGGATGTATTTGTTTTCTGATGTAAGTCATTCTGACTGTATTTTATTTTAGTGCATTAGTGACTACATTTATTAATTTCACAGGAACTAAGCATCTCATTTTATGAGACTGCACAAGGTAGTAGCTTTTTTATTTCCTTTTCCTCAGGAAATAATTCTGTTTTGAATCTTACTTTTCTATTATATGGTTCTTGTACTTTTAGTTTTACATCTTAGAAAAATGAGAATGTTTCTTTATATTATTCTAATAATATTGTACATTAAGATTCTATTCTGTCTTGACTTATTTTAACTATTAAACTTCTTTATGCAGAAAAGGTGTAATGAGTTCGGTATAACATTTCAAGTGCTTTTGTTAAAACCAGAGGTAATTTTAACTGTCAAAGGAACATCCATGTCAGATTGGTCTTTCAATTAATAAATCTCATGTCAAGTTTGAGTGCTATGACTGTGTGTTATACACATGCTCTCTATTGCGGATATTTAGAAACTTCCCTTTTAGGTATTCCAGGTCTGAGATATGTGATTAAAAGGGACAGAATTGGTAGCTGGGCTCTAGGGTTCCTATGTTAATTCACTATTTAGATGTCTTCCTCTCAGACACTGTGCTGCATGTATACAGCCCCACTCGGCGGCAGAAAACTGAGAGGACCAATCCGGTCCTTCCAAGTTAGACGTAATATTCAGTGTCACCTGTCAAGGAGTTCTGGAACAGTGATAGAACCTTCACCTTCCCACGATTACAGTGCCAACTGGTAGGGCTGCAGGTTTTTATATTTATCTCTGATGCTCAATCCTTCCCTCAGGATAAGAACAATGAGCCAACAGAAAGAGAAGAAATAATACAGAGAGAGAGAGAGAGAGAGAGAGAGAGAGAGAGAGAGAGAGAGAGAGATTGAGAGCGCAAAATTGTGCACCTTGGGTCACTCTTGGACTCAGTTCCCCGTGTGGCAACGCAACACACTAATAATTTGAGTTACTGGGCCATCCCCCACAGTTACAAGTATTTCAAGGTCAATTTATCAATTTAACAGCTTCATCTTCTTAATCGCTAAACTTCTGTCTCTTTGAGCTTGTGCTGAAAGACTGTGGCTGCTAATTAAAATGGAGCTTTACTAGCAAGTACACAAATTAGATCCTGTCAGTAAGTTTATTCTAACTATTGGTCATTTCTAAATGCCTTTTTAATCCCCTAATTTTTACATTAAAATTCAAAAGCCTAACAATCTTAATCACCCCTACATCAAATTCATCATTAAGAACAGGAAGCCAGATGGTATAATTTTGATTTACCGGACTTCAGCGTGAATTAATGTACTGAGTGCCGATAATGAATACATCAAACCTGATATTGCAGAAACCTATGAATCTGGCATGTTAAATTAATAACACACTCTGCACAATGAAAGCATGTAAGCTCATATAAAACTGAGGAGTAATGGGCCCTTTTATTTTAAATGGTCTTTATTAGCCTTCCGTTTTGACTCTTAAGAAAAGTAGTAGTATACTTGTCCCCTATTCAACTGATTTCCTTCAATATAAAAACAAGAAACACAAACAAAACCAGGATGATTAATAACAAAACTGGTCTTGAAAAATTTGCTGCAAGGATTCTCAGAAGAGCTGCTAGCTCTGCATTTATTTTTGGGAATTGTACACATTGGAGAGAATTGGGAAATTTCTGTAAAATATTATGTACTGTAAAATGGGATGTTACTATTTCCCCACGCTGAATAAACTGTTCATAATATATATGCCTGGGAACCACTCTTACATATTAAACTTTTTGAAAGCAGACACATGCTATTTACTCATTTTTCATTACTCCTAAATATATATTGTTTTATTCCCAGAAACAAAATAGAATCCCTATCTATTCATGCAAGTCATGTGTGCAAATGACTATCCACAACTGGTGACACAGAGTCATTTCGCATAAACATTGTTAACATTCAAAGTAAGTTAAAGCTCTTGTTTTGTGATAATATTTATCATTTACCTGATGCTTTCCTTACATATTTTCATCGAATTCATTTTGAGGAATTGCAGATAATTCCAGCTTTTGTTAACACTCAAAGATTAAAAATAAAACAAATTCATCAATTAAGTACAAAGAAGTCTTTGGAATAAACCAAGATTTTAAATATAATATTTTTCTGGCAACTTGGAGTTCGTACAAAAGTGTCATCCGGCAGAGCAAAAAAAAACGTATTATTTCCACCTGAATTTTCTAAAACAGAATTTATTCAATCAAACTGTGGCTGTTCCGCAAGAACACTGGGGTGTTTTTCTTCCACACTAGAGGCAAGATTACAAATCGGCTGTCCGGTCTGAGCCTGCAAATGGTCCAATGTAATACACTTTGTAAATGAAGTCTTCTAAACGCTCGAAGTGGTTTTGCTTCCTATTCCTAATACATATCCATAGACAATGTGCAGACCCAGAGATGTGGAGGGGAGCAATCTTTGCTTTTGACTTGACACTATCTATAATGGTATTTGAAGATGGTGAAAATACCTATTTTACTTTTAAAGTGGTGATAGGTGACCAGACGCTGCGGGTTAACAACATCCGCTGCTGCTGAGTTGCAGGGACCGTCGTTTTTCACTGCCGTGGAGGGGAACCGAATATTTCAAGCAGGCTGACTCGGAAATGAAGACAGTGCCACAAATAGGATAATGTTCAAAAAAATGGTACAAACCTTACCCTAAGTGCTATTTTCTAGATAACATTGCTCATTGGTTCAATCTATACTCACACTTGTAAGACAGTATAGAGGATAATTTGTATCTCTTAGAGATACAGGACTAAGATTTATTACAGAAAAGGGAAGGGATGTATTAGCGCTTTATCTTAAGGGTAGGGAAAATAAAAGCACTTTTGAGGCTCCTGGTATTTATTTTTGTGACTTAGCCTTCAAAAATTGTGCGGTTTAATAAAGATTAGGCTTTTAGGAAGGACACCTTTAAACCTTACATCAATTTGAATGGAATAAGTCGGTTATTTCTGGCTGAAAATTTTTCTTCCTCTTAAATCTATTTAACTGAAGCTCATTTGACAAACCTATTATAAAATGAATAAATGTAGCACTGTGTGATTTGTCCACTGTCAACATGTTAACGCACTTTATTTGAAGGTAGATTGATGGAGGGTGGCTGAAGGAGTTTACCCTCCTGAGTTAAAGAATAGAAAACCCTTTTTTCTTGGTTTTTTTTCCTTTTTTTCTTAGAAGTTCACAAGAGTAGATATACAATTATCCTCGACTTGCTGATGCAGAGGAACAGAGCATTTAGTTTCTTGTCACTGTCTCTGAAATTCCTAAAGGTACAATTAGCATTTCATTTGACATAATGTTGAAAGGTTCATAGATTGATCTTCCCTAAAATGCAGCAAGAATTTTTTGAAATGCAAATTTTGACATTTATTAACTTTTATTCCAGATCTGTTTATAGACTGTAAAACTGTGCATACATTTAACTCGAAGAAGCTAAAAGGACAATGTTTAGGTGGATACTCTGTGTTATAATAAAAGTCTATTTTATTGTTTCAACAATGAAATTTTTATTATCAGAGATTTATGATATCAGCACAGCAGTTTTTACTGCATGATTCACAGTGTTTTTATAGATGTATATTCAACAAAACAAGGAGAAAAATTGTACTGCAGAACTCTCTCTCAGGAGTGCATTTCCCCATTGAAATAATGTCAGCAGTTTTCCACCTTCAAAGCCCTGTGTTTTCAAATCAATTAACAATTCTAATTGTGCAGGAACAGTTGTTCACTTAGCTTGGCAAATGGGACAGGAAACACTATTTCCTTTCTTTGCCTAAAATGAAGACTTTAATCTTCTGAACCGTATTTAACATATAAAAAACACACAGCCCGAAAGTTAGACAGTTGGAAACTCAGTCACTTCCCCGTGCCTTCTGCCTGTTGCTGTGGCCTCCATTAATTTTCCCCTCTTCCTCCAACCTTGCTGGAAGGCCGCAGTAATAACAGTTTTACATCTGTGTGTGGGCAGACCGTCTTCAGATTCATTTAGACTTTTCCTTAATCAGATATCTTTCCAGCCAAGCAGTTGCAAGAGTTATTACTTCTCTGAGGTAGCACTGTCCGTATCGGCTGTGACCCGAGTCACGACACTCGAATGCAGATCTGTGTCGGCCAGTTGGAAACAGCTGACATGGCAGTGTGCAGGACGAGAGCTGCTGTTCCACTTCGAGTCCTAATGTCATTTTCACTTAAAAAAATTTTTATTGGGATTAAAGTGCAGCTTGTAAGATATTGAACAACGGGGTTCATAAAACAAGGAACACATGCAATCTTCTAAGACATTATTAAATACGTACAGTTTAACCTTTTCTTTTTTACAAATGTATATTTGAGTTATGGCTCATAATGTCTGTCCATATTTATAAAATGCATAAATGGTGTGATTAAAGGAGGAGGTCCTCGGCATCTGAGCTTCAATGAAAAAATGTGCTTTATTTTGTTTTTAGTATCTCCTGATATTATTCGAATGTATACTTTTAGGAAGATGGCTTACACTCCAGAATGATTAAAAAACTGAAAACAAAGTAAGGATCCCCTGCTTTATTCCCTCTCTAGTTTTTAATTTACCGCACTCCTTTGGATGAGTTTTCATATATGAATGACCTCTGTATTATTTTCCTATTTAGATCACATAGGTATTATGTTTATCTAGTATGGATCCTAAAATTCTTTAGTCATATTGCTTTAAAAGTTATGCTGTTGCAAATAAACATTTAGGTTAATCATTTTGCTCAATAAAAATGAAAATATGTTGTTGGTGTTCACAGAGATCAAGTGTGCAGGAAAACTGTGGATGAATGAGGCCACCGGTGCGTAGACTTTGTTCTCTCAGTGGAACTTCCACAGCTGATTGAAGAGGGTGCATTTCCCCGGCTGAGCTGGTTTAACAGAACTGTGCAGAAACACATTTTGGTCTGTTGGATTTCAAATGCTTCTGAAGGTAGCTCAAGATAAAGAGAATCTCTTGGGCCAATTAAATGTAATGGATAATAGGTGCACTTCCATGCATATTTTCCAATAAACATTGAAAATAAGTAACAGGGATAATTCTGTATGGATATATTTTATATTTTAAAATATGTCCTTTGCTTTAAAATATATCCCTATGCTTTAAATGTAAAGGACTTAATATTTTAACCATTTTTATGTGTTTGAAAGGAAATATCTATTGTGTACTCATATACTTTGGTCATGTCTTCAAACATTTAAAATTCTATTCAAATATAACTTTATGATCAGAGATCTCCAAGTGAAAAATGGATGACCTCTTTTTTAAAAAATTCTATGTTTACATAACACTTTGAAAATGTCAGTGTGATTGGACTTACCATTTGACTTCGAATCATTCCTATTTGCGTATTATAGGCCAGATTTCACTGCGAGCCCTTTGAGGGTCACACTATATTTTATAGAAGTCTATGCCTTCCTTTCTCTGGTGTTGTGCACAGAATGTGATGCACAATAAAGCAGTACATGACTGAATGCAGACAGGGCTGTGAGTAACAGGTTTTTGACCTCAGTACTGTTGACATTTTGGACGTTGTTTTGTGCTATACAGGATTTTAGTATCATTTTTGGCCTCTATGAACCAGATGCCATAAGATGCTTGGTCTATGTTGGGATGGGCAAGAATCTCCAACCATTGCCACGTGTCTTCCAGGGGATGTAAGCATGACATATCTCCAAAATGTGGAAGGAAACCAGGAATAATGAACACAATCTGAGAAATGTTTTGTACCATCACATCGTCTGTTGGTTATGGTTACAAATCCTCATGGCTGCATCTTTCCCATCTCCACAGCTCTTCCTAGGTCCCCCCAAACACATGTGTAGACTCTCACTAACACATTCATTTTTGGCCTTCTGCTGAAAGCATTCTCATTCTATTCAGGAGCTGTGAGCTTTATGCTCACACTCACTTTCCTATATATGGTTTTGAGAATGGATCTAGGTAATGAAATGAGTCTGGCTTGACTTGATTAAGTGTGGTCAACATTGGACCAATGTCCAATATTTCAAAGGCAACAAAAGTACAGCTCTGAAGCTTCCATGGGGTTTTGTTTGCATTATCTATAGTTTTTTTGATTTGTGCCTGTGCATATCCATATTTGGAAGTATGTTTAATACTGAGTAAAACACGAAAGAAGAAATATAATAGTAAATATGGAGATTTCAATAAAGAAATTATACCTGAGGGAAGAAAAACTAAGACAAAAAGGAGAGAGGGGAGAGATGGGGAACGTCTCATCAATAAAAATTAGTCATGCTTTGTGTGTCTTCCATATTCACAATTTCTCTCTAGCTTATCATTCTCTCAGCCTCCTTATAAGACCATTCTTTGCCCCTTTTCCTTCTTTACAACTTTTGCCAGTATTATTGGTGTGTTAATTTTTTCCATGTTGTTTTAACATATGACGCCATGCCTAGTTACAGAAAGAAGTTGTATGATTTTAAATGGAAAGTTAAAAATGAAAGTTTCAGGAATAAGTATAAGAAGAATAAATGTAATCAAAATCTTGAATAGCTAATCAAAATTGTATATGTATTAATGTAGTCATTATTCTCAAGAGGGAAGCTTATATAGATATTAACAATAGGTCAGATATATCATGTTAGACTTAATGGGAAAACAAAGTCAAAGAAAATGGATGTAGCAAAGATCAGTCAACAAAATATATCCCAATAAACCTTAAAAAAAAAAAAAACAGGAAATGAATCACAAAATTGCTTCTATCTTTCTCGCAGGTAAAATGGTGGCTGTCCTGGGTAATATTCAGTGTCCTTTGGAAGAAAAATAGATAGATCATTTTTTAGGAACACCAGGTTGATATTTTATTCTAACATGAGAGAAACATTTATGTTTTTAGAAGTGTGGATTGGTTATAACAATAAAGAACTAAAAATAATCTTGTGAGCTTCAACAGTTAAATAATATTTGAAGCACTGGATGATATGATTTTAAATGTTCCTCCAAAAGTATAGAGTACAAACTTAACTGGAAAAAAATGTTCCCTTTCACTAAATTATAGGAAGAATGTGTCACATGAATGCTCATGTAAGAGACTTTGGGTTATGTGATGTTCAAAGTCTTCCACTAGCTTTTGCAAAAAGATACAGAATGACTCTCCAAATGGATGAATGACTATTCTTCAAAAATGACCTTTTATAAAAGCTGAGGGCATAAAATTAAATCATAATTCAGTGAAGGCATTTTTCCAGAAAATAAGATAATATAGTCCAGGTATATTACTTTCCTACGTCCTCACCTAGGTCAGTAATAGCATTTTGAGAACTTTGAAGGAATAAAAAGTTAACATTCCTTAGATCAATGGTCCTCAAATGTTTCCATCAATGCTGATTAACTCAGTGGGGAAGGAATGGAAGAAAAAGAAAGAGAACAAAGCAGAAAAACTGGAAACACACTGTGTTAACTTCTGTATTTATGTAAATGTGTCTAGTCTGGACAGTTTCCTTTTTCTTTGTTACAGATATTTAAATTTCCAACTAACATCAGTGGAGATCACAATATTCTCAATGCTTTGGCCTTCAAATGGCTTCAGTAAACCTGAAGAGAGGATTTTCCTCTGTCCACAATAGTAATGACCACAGGGCAGTTAGGACTGGTGGTGGGTGAGAAATTTGAGAGAACGGGAAACGATAGAAATGGAGGCATGGACTGACTCTTCCTGAACATCTACCTTTCACCAAGCATGTAAAATCTGCAAAACATTTAAGATAATTTTCAAAAGCTTTCTTATGCTGTCATTCTTCTATCTACTTTACAAGCTCTGTTTTCCTTTCAAATATAAGCCCCTCAGTCAGCTTTTGGCAAATGTAGTTGAATTGAAGCTAGAATTTCATTATATTTTCATGACCTTTGTGAATGCAGTATTGTGATGACTGGATGGACCCTTTCTAGGCATGGCTCTCCATGGGGCTGACTCTATACTTTCTTTCAGTCCTTCTTCCTTTCGAAGATTTCTTCCTTCTGACATGCAAAAGCTACCTTCCCAAGAACTGACGTGACTCAATAAGTGGGGAAAATCTTTGGATATGAAAGAAAGTATAGTTTTAAGACAAGAAAGTGAAAATCACTTGGAAATAATTAGAATCAACATTCTTAGTGAAAAAGTAGATCAAAGAACTCAAGAAGTTTAGAGTAAATTTTAGAAAGTATGTAGAAGGCACACATGGGGCTATAGAAATATTTAAGAAAAAGAAGGTCACTTTGTCAAACTACTAACAAAGAAATTGACAGTACAGTTGGCAGTTATAATAGAAGTGATTTCCTTTTTTGCTTCTATATACTTAGTGAACAATATTTTATAGGTACCATTTGTATAATATACTTTTACCTTTTATGATGATTATTTTTCCTTACTACAATACCTGCCATTGGAAAAATACTCTAAGCAAAGTATCATTCTTTTTCTTGGTAGGTCAAAACACAGAGTTATAGTACCCTCTTAATAAATGTCAATTATCTTCCCTTTTGATTCTGGTATTATGCTAATAACAGTTTGAATATTCATAGACACATATAATGTTTAATTAGGAGAAGAAATTAGAACTGCTTTCTGCCATTTCTCTTTGATAAAGATAAAGCCTTTGTGGCTCAGAGACTGAAAGTGAGAAAGTGGCTTGGTTGAGGTTGTCCAGCAATTTTAGCCTAAAGACCAGAAGCCAAGTGTTGGTGAAAAGGTACAGCACAAAAAACAAAAACTGTGATTTGAGGAAACAATACATTCAAGGACAAGATGATACATTCCAGTAAAAATGATTATTGCTGGTCTGGAGAGGTGGATTAGTGCCAGTCCACAGTCTTAAAGGCCAAATTAATGATAGGGAGAGTAATGAAAGTCAGTGGATATATAAAGCAGGGATAGATATCATGTTGGCATTGAGAGAAAGTTGTGGGTTCTTCCTTTGACTATACCTGCCCTTCCTTTGTCATACACCTAACTTGTTCTCCATTGTGCACTTATTCTCCAGTTTGCAACTCTCTCCCATGTGGTGTAATGCTCACTGCTCTTGTCCTGATGAGTTTCTTCCCTTGTGTCTTTTTACCAGTTGTATTTATTCTCCAGGAAGACCACTCTTCTCCCAAGGTGTCTTCACATTCATTTAAAGCACATTTTAGTTTCTTTGCTTCTCTTCCTACCTTCATCTTCCCAGGCTTTCCCATCTGCGCCCATTTCTTGGAGGTCATGTGTCATTTCAGAATAATTCATTCAGTTTATCCTGGTCTTTAAACTGGATACATTCATTAAATAAGCTTCTGGAATCCCAACTTCTCAACAGCTACCTATCCTGACTAAGATAGGGAAAAACTGATATATATTCAGGTGGAATTTTCATGTCTAACTCCCCTTTTGGACAGAAAGATATTTGCACCTATCGTTTTCTTACTTTGAACTATATTCCTAACACTGACTTCAGCTTCCATACCCTAGACTCCCAGAGTGCATTACCTTAAGTCAGAAAAGTGCTCCCCAGACCTCCAGGGTTAGAGAAGAAGGTTGGTACTTACTGAATAACTGCTGCTACACAACACCTGCTGGCATGAATCCTTTTCATCTCAAGCCAGAAATTTTCCAGGGTCTGGACTGGCAACAGGTATGAGCTGATGATACATCTGTCCTCTCACAGATCAAGAAACTGGCTTAGGGGTCAGTGAGCTGATTTAGATTCAATAAATGAATGAGATAAATCAGTGAATCAATAAATCTTCACTAAATCAGTGAAGAAAAGCATGCTTCAGAGAATCTCATGACAATGCACAACTGAAAACTAGGAAGAAAATGATTTGATTCTGGCCATATCACATTCCCCCATGTAGGTGGAAAGATCAGAGAAGCCATGAGCTGAGGAGGCCAGAGCATGAAAAGGAAGCCTTTTTACAGAAAGAAAACAGAAGAGAAAATGAAGAGTTTCTATGATGAACATACAAGATGAGATGGAGATGGGCTCTCAAAAAACCTGAAGGGATTTCTCAGGAAGACTGTGGTAATGCAGGTGGATACCAGTTGCCACAGATGCTAGTATTATCTCATTTTTTCAGTAAAGAACAGGGCAGGTGTCATATACATGGCATTTTTAAATTTTTTCTTTTGAGAATTGGTTTATTATCTTAATTTTTAGATGAGGAACTAAATTCTCAGATCGATTAAATATTTGGTAAGAGTCATGTAGCTTAGTCAGTGTGATTCTAAGATTTACATTCCCCATAAAACTGTTTCTTAGGATCATTCCATATAGCTTCTGACTGCTTGAGACTTTCTTTCTTATAAGTTATATAGTTCAGTTAAGAGGTGGCCATGATACAATAAGAATGCATGACAGCTCAGATTAGTCATTCATTGCACAGAGTTGCAGAAAGTGTATGGGGTTGGGATCTGGGTCTCAGCCATACCCAGACCCAGCTCCCAGCCTTGTCATGTACTAGTTGTTCACCCAGAGAAATTGTTTTTCTTCTTGACCCTTGGTCAATATTAACATTTTATCTAATGTTGTTGTAAGACTATCATGGGTTTATGATCATGCCATTGATACTCTACTACCTAGGGCAGTATGTAGTACCTTTTCACTGAGTGAGTGCTACTTTTATTGTTGTCAGTTCCTGCAGTTTTTCTTGACCTCCTTGGATCCCAGAGAAAAACCATGTGGCACCTGTAAGTGTGCAGCACCAACAGATCCCAGCAGTGCTGTCTTTGCTCCATTCATCTTGCTTTTCCCTAACATGTCATTTTTCCCTTCCATATAGAGAAGAACATATAGGAGTGCTTTGTTTTGACTCATCCTGCTAGAAAGCAAATCATATCTTCTTTTTTCTGTAAAAGGAAGGAGATGATAGTAACTTAGATTCCTTCTCTTAGGCAAGAACCCATGTTATGCGTTTATCAACATTTAAGACTTTTTTCTTAAAGCACCTTTCTCTATGGCAAAAAGTGTTTTTTTTTTTTTCACTTGAAAAGACCTCAAAGGAGCATTTCAGTATAAAATTAAATGACTTTTTTCTTCACTATGCATTGTCATGAGACCATATGGTTGTAAATGATTTAGTTTTTCATGAAAAATGGTTTTAAATCAAGAATGAAATCTGCTAAAAAGAATTTGCATACTTGATGAAAAATAAAGGCAATAAAATGTATAATCTGGCTGTGAAAAGTGTACTGGGATTTCATAAGCAGCCTTTATATAATAAGGAAATGCATTTTCATTATGACTGTTGCATTACCAATGTTATGGAAAGTTGGCCGCTTTCGATGCTGTTACAGAAAACTGGAGCGTAAATAGTGTTCACCGTAAGATTCACACAAATCTGGCACTTATGTGAAACTGGTACAAAAAAACCTGCCAGGGACCATGTAAATAAGGAGCTCACGGGAAAACAAACTAAAGGAAGAAATGCAATAGTGGACTTGAGTGTTAGGAGAGTCTGGTCATAGCCCTGTGTGCTTCATCAACAATGTACCAATAAAGATTTGAATTAAAAGAAAAACAAACTAGGAATTTAAAAAAATTTTTTTGGAGGTAGGGTCTCACTTTGTAATTCTGGCCCTGAGCTCAGCCTCAAACTCACATCACAGCAATCCTCCTGCCTCTGTCTCCTGAGTGCTGGGATTACAGGTGTGAGTCTCCACATCCAGTACTACATGTGGTTAACCGGGTATCGGACCCAGGCCTTTGTGCTTGCCAGATAGGTGCCGGAACCACTGAGCTAAATCTCCGGCCCAAAACTAGGAAGACTTAACTACAGGTAAAAATGCAAAGAACAATTTGGAAAGAGTTTGAAGTTGTTGAATCAGAATGAATTTAACCTAAACCAGCCTCTGTAGTAGGGTAACAAGTTTGGCTCAAAGTGTACTGTGAACTATACCATAGCTTGGGGTGTAAACAAAGTGTAACCTAGACTAAGTGTATGTCCTTGTAACTAAGAAAACATGCCAGTAATAGTAGCTGAGCTTCAGCCAATCACGGGTTACCAAAGGACCAGATTACAACCCCATTAGATAAAGGCTGACCTCAGCCAATCAAATTGTTTCAGTGTGTCACTGTCACTTCCTTTTCCATGGTTGGAATTGTAGCTGTACATGGTGATATCAGTGCTTTCCGAACCATCTTTGGTCTGGAATTCATCCTGATTTTAGCAAAAAACTTTGTCCTGTCTAGGTCAACTTTTTTTTTTTTTTTTTTTTTTTTTAGGTTTTTTGAGACAGGGTTTCTCTTTGTGGTTCAGGCTGGCCCTGAGCTCAGCCTCAAACTCACATCACAGCAATCCTCCTGCCTCTGCCTCCCGAGTGCTGGAATTACAGGCGTGAGTCACCACGCCCGGCACTGTGGTATGTGGTACTGGTTGCTGCTGGGCGTGAGTCTCCACACCCAGTATGGTATGTGGTGACCGGGGAATCGAACTCGTGCCCTTGCGCTTGCAAGACAGGCACCGGAACCACTGAGCTAACTCCCCGGCCCCTAGGTCAACTTTTTGATAATGAGCTGGTATCAGTTTTTCTTATGGAGAAAATTTACCTGATTGAGGTGCTTAGGGTTCCTAAAGAACTAATATAGTAGAGAAAAATTACCATGATGACTGTAGGTTACCACAGGACAGTATCATAAGTCACATATTGAATTTTTTCCTACTTAAATAACCTAATAAATCATGGTGTAAAAATGCAATCCCTAGCTGTACGTTTTCTTTCATGGGTGTACTGCAGCTTAAAGTACATTCAAAGTTTATTCTGCCACCACTTTGCATTAGTATTGAGACCCGGCACTAAAAAAATAATATATAAGGAAAAAGTACAAAGAACATAGTAACATTAATTGTTCCAACTTCTAATTAAGTTGTCAAAAAAGGCCTATTGTTTAAACTACAGCACCAGTTGGAGAACAGTTAGTTCTTGCAATGAGGTTTATTTTGTAATCAAGAATCAGTTCAATTAGTACAGCCATGAATGTGCTAATTCTACCTATGCCATCTACCTCTACTAGAATCCTCCAATTTTAACTATCCTCAGATAGATTCCAAGTACCTGGAACATCCACACACAATCTCACAGAGCCATGCAGAAGATATTTTGAGTCAGCCACATGGTCCACATTTAAAATAAATTTTCAGAATACTATATCCTTTTGCTGGAATCTTGTCAAAGTTTAATTGAGCTAAAAGGTTACAAAGGAGCTTCAAGTCTATCAAAGACAAGAAATATCTGATAACATAGCACAGTGAAGAGAAAGGTTAAGAGACTAAACATAAGGAAGTATTTAGGACAGGATCATGAACAGACAAAAAGAGTCAGGGAAGAACTAGTGGAATTTCTGATAAATTGTGAAGTTTAATAGTAATGCAATAATGTTGGTATCTTCATCTTTTATGAAATACATTGAGGATTGAACCCAGTGCCTTCACCTTGAGTACATCCTAAAAACTTATTTTTTATTTTGAGACCAGGTCTTGCCAAGTAGCAGAGTCACCTACACTTGGATAGAGCTTACAAACCTCCTGCCTCAACCTCTCAAAGTGCTGAATTATACCACTGTCATGTAAAATGTTGACATGAAGAAAAACTAGGTGAGGGATACATGAGAATACTTATACTATCTTTGCAACTAGCCTGCAAACCTCAGTTTATCCCATAGTTTTAATAGTATTAAAACCCCAAACCAAACCAAAATGAAAGCTCTTACATGATCCCTGAGACAAATGAATTTTACATTAACTCAGGTCATAGTGCAGAAACATTTTTTTTCTTTTTTTATTCGACATTGAGTCACACAAAAGATTTTTTGATGTATTCTCTTTCTCCTGACTGTTTGAGATTTGCCTATTTTTCATATACTCCTGATGTCTTCTGCAATATTAAAAAAAAAGCAAGCAGAATTGTTTGTGGGTTTTGGTGGAGAACCTAAAAATCTACCCATAAAATTTTCTTTGGGCTCATGTTAATACATTCACATAGTAACCACTCACTGGGAGACGACTGTATCTTTAGCAAACTATTAACACTAGGAATACAAAATCCTTCCCCTTAGGGGATATGTATTACAATTAGGAAGACCAGTTACACAATTCACAGAACTATGTGGAAAGGACAGTGGTGTCCAGAGAAAAGGAAGAGATACCCCTTCAGTCTGAAGAGAGCTTACTGCACTTCTGGTAAGTTACTGTAGACTCAATCATCATTGTCTTTCCCCCCTTCAGTCTTCATATCAGTATGTGCAATCTCAACACAAAGCAACTTCATTGCTTCATACTGGATTTGGAGTTCTAGAGAAAATTGGTTAAGAACATGGAAATTAGGATCACACTTTAACCCTTTCATTATTCTACCTTTTACCCTCTTTGCATCTTTCAATGAGCTAGGTTCTTTTCTCTCGAATATAAATATTTCTTTTTACTACTATAACAAAATGCTTGAGATAGGGTAATTTATAAAGAACAGACATTTGTTTTAGGTGGAAAATCTAAGAGTAGAGGTGCAAAATTTTGTGGTCCTAGTAGAGGCTTAGTCTGAGCTTGCAAAACGATGGTTTGAATACTAGGTCCCACAGAACAGAGGAATATGCTTCGCACAGCAGAAGGGCAGAGCAGCAGAGAGAGCTGACTTATTCTCCAAAGTCCTTTCTGCAGTGAGGTGAGTCCACCCACGAGAGCAGAGCCCTTATGTCTTTACTGCCTCCTAAGGTTCCATCTGCCATTCCCATGACAGCACCACTTGAAGGTCAACATGAATCTGCAGTGTTTTGTGTGGAGGAAGCACAGAAACTTTCACATTTTGCTGTGGAGTATCTCACACAGCTGCACAGCTATGAGAGCAATTCCTAAGCCAGCTTCCCTGGGCTTCTGTCCTGCTTTTGTTGTTGATGACAAACAAGCTTCTCAGTTCTCTGTGTCTCATCAGTAAATGAGTGACCACACTTTGGTATAGCAATGATGAGTAGAGCACCAAGGCCAGTGCCTGCTCTGTAGGCTTGTTAGAGACAATTTGCTGGAGCTTCTGAGCATATTGAGTACTCATGAACTCTGAGGTTCTGCAACTATGCCCAAGATTGCAGTCTAATGCCTCTGGCCCTGTTCCAGAATGAAATGAAGACTGAACCTTGCGATCAGCCTCAGGCCTCACACAGAGCTCATAGGAAAGCAAGCTTCTGGCTCAGGTGCACCAGCTGAAGTCATCAATCAAAGAGATTAGTTATTACCTCTGAGCCCTGCTACTGTGGACTCTTCTTCAAAGGAAGAAAGAATTTATCCAAAGAAAGATGGAGCAATTTCTCACAACTCTCAAAACCTTCATTTTAATTTTAAGAGAAACTTATTGACTTTGGGAAGGAAGTTTGAGGGCTTCTGCCACAGTTTATCATGAGTACAATGTTGTATGAGTTATCATAAGAAGAGAAAGGGGTTCAATATTATCATTATGACACCAGGTCACAAATGTCTCACATTTACATATGTACAAAAGTCAGATTTATTTACAATTAGAATTTAAATAGTTTGAAATCAAAGTGAAATAATAATTTTCCCCCAGTATACTCACAGTTAATTACCAACCAGAGAAACCCTTTCCATTTAGTTCTACTTTTATTTTACTTAGTGTCTAGCATACAAGATAATCATTGCCTGGAATACTGAGATGTACTGGACCATACAAAAATAATTCTTCAAAGATACACTCTAGAAACCATTGAGCAACATGAACAAGACTCTTGTCACAAACACAGGCTGACAGGTCATTCCTTGGCATTTTCACACAATATTGAAGATCAGGCTGAACTGGCAGGTGTAAAGTTCCTAGATTCACACTCAGTAGAATAGTTCGGTACTGATACTCTGATTGATAGCAGGCGAAAGGTGTACAATGGATGAGCACCAAAGGACTGAATACAGTTTCACTAAAGGGCAGAATATAATACAAATATTTTAATAAAGTTTCTCCACAGCTTAGTTACCATGGGATTCCAGTTAATATCATACATGGATCTCAAAAACATTACAAAATAAACCAGGTGAAATTTTCCTAATTGATGATAATGTCATCTAATACATGACCCCCACAGACTTTTTTGGACTCTCTAGTTGGGAAATATTTACAAGGACAAAAACTTGCCTCTTAATCTTTATGGACATGCTTGCTCCTTTGTGTTTTTGATGTGTCTACCTAACAGGGAAACTCTGTCAGTCTTCTCTTGTGCAGCTATGCCGTCCTATAACAACTCCATCAATAATGAATTTTAGCCTTTCCTCTTGTTTCCACCAAGAGGACAGATAAATCCAGCAACCATACAGAAATTCTGTTTGCTAGAGGCAAGCTCTCATGCCTTGTACTGTTCCTGGTAGGACTGGCCTAATCAGATCTATGACTAACAAGTTATCCAATGATCTTCAAGTCCTCCTGTCTTCACAGGGGGATTATAGACAATTAATATTCCAAAGTGCGCCTCAGGACTGTAATTTTCATGCACATTGCCTGGGTTCTTGTTGGAGTGCAGACTCTGACTATTAGGCCTGAGATTCTGCATTTTCATTAGTTCCTTGGATGCAGGGGCAACTGGTCTAAGAACCACATACTGAGCATCACTGAACATAATAGAGAAGGCACTGCCTTGATTCTACTGAGGCAATCCTCCTGCCTCTGCCTCTCAAGTGCTGGGATTACAGGCGTGAGCCACCACTCCTGGCACTGTGGTATGTGGTACTGATTAATGCTGGGCATGAGTCTCCATGCCCAGTATGGTATGTGGTTACCGGGGATCAAACCCAGGTCCTTGCGCTTGCGAGACAAGCCCCGGAACCACTGAGCTAACTCCCCGGCCCTGAGGCTTTTTTCTTTGCATTACACTTGTATTATCAATATACTATTATTGTTATTTTTGTTTTTCTTACTATTTTAATCTTAGGGGGAATAGAGTATAAACGTTTTGGGGGGGAGATAAGGCAATGGTCATATTATGACAAATGGTAATATTTTAAAGATCTTTTTAGAGAAAAAGGACAAAGTACAGAAGAACAGGAAAAAAAAAAAGAATTCTTTGTCTAAACTAACCCAAGTCAGATACACCAGCACTAGACTTTTACTTTCATTTTATCTGTGACCAATGACATGAAAACTGTTCTCTACCACTACTGAGAGATGCCATGAAGAATGACACACTAATATTTACATTTAGGTAAATGTGTGATTTTTGTTGCAATAAGTTAAAGCATAGTCAGCATTACTTTTGAATTATTTTGTGCACCAAATTACTTAGGAAATTATTCAAAGAAAACAAATCTTTCCAATTAGGACACCCCTTTGGAAGGAATAAACACATCACTATTAAATGCTTTAATATTACGTGGACTTTCTGGGTTGCTTAATGGTGCCTGACAGATGCCATCTGGCTTCTGTGTACCTTAGTGTCTCCAGGACAACAGAGTCTTCAGGAGCTCATAAAAGAAGCTGTGGGACCCTCATCTCTACCATGGTTAGATGGGGACCCTAGGGGTCCACCGTTATCACTCCTGGACACAATATACTTTTGGCAATCACTTGCTCAAACTCTTATTTGTTTGTATTTGCTAATGTATTCAATTGAATCTGGCAAACATTTATTGAGCATTATTATCAGCCTCTGTGGGATGTAAAGATAAATAAGCCTTGATTTTTATATTTACAGAGCTGATAATCATGTAGATGATGTTACAAATGCTATTATGTTGGAATGTGTGCTCTTTTGGGTTGTTTTCTTCTCCTACTAGGGCATAAGCTCCTTGAAAGCAAAGGTCTTTTCTTAATTATCTTTGTGTTCAATATTTGTTGAGTTTCTGGGCAGGGAGTCAGAATGCAACCTCAGGACAGAAGGATAAATGTGGCACAACTACTCTTTCTGCTGACCAGAGTCACCCCAGAATTTCTACAGGAGAGTGTGGCATCCCAGGAGAGGCAACAGGAAGGAAAAGACTTAGAAAAGTCCCATCTCTATGGCCAGAAAAACATACTTTTCATTGTCATTTTCATGAAAAGATGTGACCCTGATGCTTAAGGTGTTTTGTTTTATTTTCTGGATCATTTTGTTTTATGAGAATATAGTAACCTACAACTGACAACAACAACCCTTATACCAGGTGTGGCTCAAAGAACCTGATGAATATTAATCTGATCAATCCAGATAAGAAGGTTAGGCAGTAAGTCCTTGTCTAAGCCTGAGTAAACTGAGGAACATAGAGATTAAATAATCTGCTCACAGAAGCATATTTTTCCGGAGAAGAGTATAGTAATGACTTAGATGTCATTTATTCATAAAAAGAAAGAGAAAAGGAAATGTTAAGCTTCAGTTATTTCAAAGCATGCAAACATCTCTGCACACCATCCCTCTGGGTCTTCCTTCTTAGAATGCGTACTTAGAGCTCTGGCCTAATTCCATTCTCAACATACACTGCACTTTCTGAAGGAGGGAGTAGTGTCCAAGGAGTGGAGGCAGGCTCTGTATCTGTGTTTACTGGACGAAATTGAATGAATCCCCGTTGTCTATCGAAATGGACACAGGTCCAGAGATAGGAAAGCAGGGACTCCTCCAAACTCGCACAATTTGAACAAGGTTGACCGACGAAGGCTTTACATCTTGTTCTTTCCCATTTTGGTGCCCACTTTCCAACTCATACCATATTTTCCAGTATCCACCGACTGATGAGAACATTTATTTCCTGAATGGAGTCAGACAATAAGCACAGAATGCAAGGGGTGTGCATGGGACACTAGGACATGCACTAAAGGATCCTTTGCCTTACTGAGGGTGGAGGTAACATGTATAGTCAGTAAATGGTCTTGTTTTGCATCTCAGATTCTAGTAACAAGAGTTTTGAAAATGTTCCTTCTCAAGTACTTCAGACTGCAAATTTATTAAATGCCATAGAATGATTTTATGATTATGTATTTTAAAAATTACAATAGAATCATTCACATGGTAGAGATAGGATGATTATTTGAAGAAATGAACTGAAAATAATACCTGGAATACAAAGACTTATTTGTATTTAAGATATTGTTGATGAAATTAAAATAAAATGCTGACACAAGTTGATTGCTCTGGCTATTTTCTTATTTCATGGAAACCATTATTTGATATCTGAAAATAATATTACTAGTAAGAACATCACAAAAACAATACCAGGCTTTCTATTAATGGCTCAGGAATAATTTTAAATAGAAATCAGCACAGTACTGCATTGTTAAAAACTTTATTCAAAATTATAGGAAATGTGTTATTAGGTTCACTTTAAGTCTAAACCGAAGAATTCTTCTCTGGAAGACATTTTCTGATTAGATCTGTATTGTTTTCCTATGTCACCATGAAGACAATGCAAATGCTGATTAGAGCAATTAAAACTTTCCTTTGTTTGCTGAAAGAGATGTACTGAGAGATGGCTTTTTGTTTGTAGACATCTTAATAAGCACTAGCAGACTGAAATGAAATCTGTCATCAGTTATATTTTTCTCTTAGACAAACTGTCTACTTCACATACATATTAAGCAAGATTTGTTACCTAAGTGTCCTTATATTTCTATTTGTTGTTGTAAAATGGTAAATGTAGAAATAACACTAGATCTATCAATTTGATAATATAATGCAATACATCTGGCAGCTGAACAGGGAAAAATGTAATGACATATTTGGCATGGTGAATGGTTTTTAATATGGATTTTTTTCTTTCCTTTTCTCTCTCTTTTAAAGCACAATTGTGTCATTTGTTGTAGAATGATGTCAAGGAATATAACGTATTACTGAAGATTTGAATTTAGCTTTTGTAGGAGGTAAATTGAATGCCAGGTAAATACAAACATTTGCTTTATTGCTTTTTAAATATTTATTTACTAAATAATTTTAATAGGGAAAGTTCTTAAAGGGAAACATGTATATTTTAAACTATAAATTGCTAAAATTATTTTATAGACTTGCCTTTTCCTATGTAATCATACTTAACATTTTATGTGAAACTCTGTTGCAGAACATTGCAAAATGTAAGAATGCTCCAAAATGAGTGGGATAAAAATTGTAAAGATAGAATAATGGAAATTTTATTTACTTTACTAGCAATACAGGGCTTCTAGTTTAATGAAACAGATTATTTAGTAGGATGAAGGAACACCCTCAATTCATCAACCCACCCCTATATTCATGAATTTTTTCTGACTAGCAGGCACTGGACTTGTTATTAGGAACATAAGTGTGAATGAACCATGAGAAGCTCAGATTTTCAGAGGAGACAGATACATATAATCAGTTAGGTATTAGAACAGAGATGCCTATAGTGTATGAGTATGATACATAAACCAAAATATATCAGGTCAAAGCTTGGGGAAAATGTCTTCATTTTATTTTCATTTTTTATAAATTAAGGTAATGGATATGAAGAAATAGCTTATAAGCATGTGAGCTCTCATGACCTTAATGGTTAATTGTGTTACTCTGAAAATACAGGTTTGCTTGCACAAGAACTGGTTTGAGATCTGGACCTGAAGATGAAGGAGGTTTTATGTGTTATCAATGTCTGATTATGAAAAAAAAAAGGTTACAAATTTATCAACTGACCTCAGGTTTTTATTTATGCTTGTGGTTGCAGTGGTAGGGGTGTATGTGCATGTATGCATGTGTGTGTGTGTGTGTGTGTGTGTGTGTGTGTGTGTGTGTGTGTGTGTGTGTCTATGAGCACGGTTTTAAAGCTATGTAGATTACTGTTTTGAATATTATTAGTAGCTCCTTTTGAGGGATTTTCTTTTCATTTTATGTTTTCTGAGAATTTTACAAAGAACTTGTCCTATTACATTTAGAGAATATTTACATTTTAGAAGTATTTCCATGGTGTCATCTTTGAATAGCCCTCTGAAAAGAGTTAATATAAGCATTCTTACCTAATTGCCATTATTATTTTATAAGCAAGTGATATAATTTTAATTTGAAATTGTAGAAATTTTTTGGCTTACTTAATCTTAGCAGCAAATGTTTTAAATATATTTTAATGCTGATGCTTTGAAGAATTTTGATTGTTGAATTTTGGCAAGAACCATAGGTTTCTAGGCAGATTTAGAATATTTAAAGATTAATTGCTTCGTCTTGCTAGACAAATAATAAAGATGTCCAGAATTTAAGTGCATTATTTTTCCTTAATTTGATCACAGACCTAAATTGATAAAGAGGTCAGTACTTGGCACATTTGAGCAAATATCAAAATAGTATTAGATATTTATAGAACTAAATTAGATGTTAAACATTGAAATTATAATTCAGTAAAAGAAAAGATATTTATAGCTTTCGATAGGACTTTCACTTTTTACTGGAGAGCAATATTAAAACCTGGTCATTTTTAAAATAAGCACTTGAAATATCTAAAAAATATTTGTTTTTTACTGCAGTTATGGAGATTGTAAGTTAACCTTGTGGCACTTGTAGTTATATGATTCTTGGTTTTCTTTGCCATAGGAAATAGTTGATCACAATAGCATTGAAGTACAACTGAGTCAACAGACATAAGGCTTGATTTATTTTAGAGCAACTTCAAAGCTTAGAGATTTATCCATTCAAAGAAAGTTTCTGAACTTCCAATACTTTCCATGGGATCTTTTTGTAGTCTGAAAGTTACAGTGCTGAGGATGACACTAGCATCAACTTAATGTCTATGGGAAGAATCAAACTCCCATTGTAGGAACATTGACTTTGAGTCACTTCAACTCTCTCTGCTTTAGCTTCCACCTGGAGCCCAATATTAGTCAGTTGTCTCAGTGGGTGATTAGTAGTACTCCAGGTGCCAGATATATGGGACAGACTATGAAAATGTATGCTGTCTTAATTTACAAAGATCTGAAGATATTTCAAGGTTAACTTAGTTAACAGTTGATACCATAGGTGGTTATTTGGGATCCTAAGCTCTGAGTAAGATGTAGCGCCATACATACCATAATCCTTTTAAAGTCCCAGTTACCCTTATGCAAATTTTATTTCACCCAGCAAATCACTTGCTTAACAATGAGAGTTTTATTGTCAGTGGGCACTGTTTGTGAGTTTCTTCTAGTACTGCTGATAAGCAGAAAGACCTGGATGCAACATTAAGAAGAATAAAGGAATCAAAAGATCTACCTCAGAAAAAAGGATTAAGTATTGGTCTTAGGGTAGATAAAGGAAACTAATGAGTCTAAACTGAGTTTTAATAGTTTCCTTTCATTAATGGGAAGGAAGCTGACTATTCTCAGATGGCGCTTGAGTTGGTGGGGAGTGCCTTTGGTGAGAGAATTTGAAAACCATGTTTCAGCACATCTGGAAGGTTAGATGGGAGTTACTGAAAGCTGTATTTAATCTCAAGTATTGAAGTTACTTTGCATTTCTGGGGTATAGGAGTCAGCAATCAACACTTGTAAATCTTACAACTAGAAAGTTATTAATGTTTTACAGGGTCAGACTAAGAAAAGCAAAAAGAACAAATTCATGAAATAAAGTAAAATTATTTAGGAACTTTTTCATTAATTTTTTTCTTTTTTTGGATGGAAGAACTTAAACTATTACTTAGGAACAAGAGATCATCCATATAGGAGTCTCTGTTGTTACTTGATTTCTATAAATATTATATTATTTGTACAAACATTTATAAAGGATTGCACAGGGTTGTGCTCAGCCACAGTGGAACAATATTTTTTGATACCTCGGTATCTGAGCCAGAAGTTACCCTGCACTGGGAGTTTTCAGAAACAGTCCTGGATCATGTGCTCCTATACCTGATGCAGGCAACAGATTTTTTTTGTTTTCTGAGACAGGGTCTCGTTTTGTAGTTCAGGCTGGCCCTGAGATCAGCCTCAAACTTACATCACAGCAATCCTCTTGCCTCTGCCTCCCGAGTGCTGGGATTACAGGCGTGAGCCACCACACCTGGCATTGTGGTATGGGGTACTGATTGCTGCTGGGGTGAGTCTCCACGCCCAGTATGGTATGTGGTTACCGGGGATTGAACCTGGGTCCTTGAGCTTACAAAACAGGTGCTGGAACCATTGATCTAAATCCTGGCTCGATTTTTTGTACCTGTGTAAAGGAATATAATAGGAGAGCATTGGTTGAGAAGCAGTTGGTCACTGTTGTAAATAATGGAAGCAAGATCTGTTGGGATTTCAGACTATTTGAAGGAGGGTCTACCAAAACTACTGAGATCTCTGATGGAATTTATTCCTACGTAAGCTAGTCATGGTTTATCTTGAAACTGAACTCCTTGCTCCTATAGTATCTTTGAACTCTGTTAACATCTTTCCAGACCAGTGGCATACCTCTGACTCCAGGCATCTGTCCTCAAGGCTTAACAACCAATAACAGTACTGGCACCCACCCTTCATTTCCATTTGTTCTGATTTGCTGTCAATTTGTCAAACTGGATGGCTGTTTGTAAATTAATCACTACACTTATCCCTTCATCTCTCCTTCTAACTCCCAATTCCAGATTCCAGGAAAGTGTCCAGAGTCATCGATTGTCTTAGCTTAAAATATTAATTATTATTAGTTTTAATCACAATGCAGAGCCCCTTGCAGGTGGTGATGACTTCTGAGAGTGACAGATTTAACTTTTCTATAACACAAGTTTTCTGAGAATAGTAATCATAATAACCTTTTAAAAAGTTTTATAATCGTATACTTTTCCCCACACATGACTATTATAGGCAGAAATTTTACATAATTTAAAAATTCCCTTGATTCGATATTCACTTTCTTTTGTATGAAGCCAGAGAGAGTAGAGAGTGTAACAGGAAACAGCAGAAAACCAATCTATATTTGATGTGTTACTTAGGTACCTCTCTCTGGCTGCTTTTTTCATTTTTCTTAGTTTTTAAAAATTCAATTGTGAATATTAATTGAATAAAGTATTCATTAAAGTCAGATAATTTTGTAATAAACTTATTTCTTACATAACAATGAGATTATGAATCAAACTCCAAATTGGCTATGAAATTAAGCCAGAGTGATTCTATTTTATATGATAGTTGGTATAATCATGCAATAAAGATTTGAAGAAAATGGTAAAAAAATAAATAAAAGATTATATTTAAATAATCTTCAGTCTGTGTTGTTGGTAGCCATGTTTCTCCCTTGGACCAGCTCTCTGTGGGAATCATTGCAAGGACTGCCCCTAACTGAAACAAATCTGTTTTAGAATTTGAACAACTGTCTCTCCTGAAGAAAAAACGGAAAAGCTACGCCATCTCAGTCCGTCTCAGGGAAGTTGGTAGGTAGTAGGACCCGAACCACTCATTTCTCCAGGTGACACACGCTGCGTTGACAGGGACGGTTGTGTCAGCCACGAGCCCAGGTTGGGCCGTGTTGGCGTCACACCTCGAGGCTCTCACCGACATCATTTTCACTCTACACTTTTCAGATTCATCGACTCAACAAGCCGTTTCTGGATCCCCTCTGGAAACCTCTTCTCCAAAATCTGGTCAGACCCTCAGTAGCTAAGCATCTTCACACACCCACGGCAGTGCAAAGCGACACGAGTAACACGTGCTCTGACATCTCTTGTTAACGGTTCAAGTTTATTCGGCTCTTTTGAGGAACAACTTTCAAGGAGTTTGAGTCCTCGAAAGATGTGGAGTAAAACTCTCTAGTTCTACCTATGTCATCTCCCTAGCTCATCTCCTCCGATGTCCCGCCTCTCACTTAGCCCCATCTCCCGGTCCTAAGCTCTGCCGTCTGAGAGGCGTCGCCCTGTCACAGGACTCCAGTCTGTCAGATCTGACGCACAGGCTTCTGGGACCCTAACAACAGCTGCCCAGCTGGTCTTGCGTCATCCTGGAAAGCCCGGATGTATGTAGGAAAACTCGGCCTCTAGAACAGCTCCGACCTTTCAGCTGTCCCTAAGTAAGCGCCCCAACTTAAGTCCCACGAAATTGTGTCTTAACCGAGGCAACAACCCAAGGTGATAGAAGATAGTTTTGAAGGAAGCAAAGTTGCCTTTGGTTGCGAGGGTTATCTTTTTTACATAAAGAAAGATAAAACACCTGTGTGTTTGGCAGGCTGATCTAAACGCCCAGCTCAGGCAGGGCTAGACTAACTAGAGCAAGAAGAAGAGCCCTTGCCAGTAAAGTCTCTCGAGTTTCAGCTGCTCAGGGGCTGGGGAGTTTGGCCTTCAGTAACCATTGGTGTCTTTACTCTTACCCTCGTTTGCGAAGGGACTGAGGCAGACATAAAATATGGAACCGGAAGTGTTGAGGAGTGACTTTCGCTTACATATTTAGGAATGTCTCCTTTTGCAAGTGGGCAGATGTCGCTATGAATGATGAGATGAATTTTGTCTCTTCTTTGGCGCCTTCATCAAAAGTGAAATTCTCTCCTTTGTTCAGACAGTTTTCTTATTTTTAGGGAAAGTCTCTTAAGATTTTTGTGGTTTCCACACTGTAACATTGTGCATCTCCACAAAGGGCACCACTGCCTAGAAAAAACAAATCCAAATTCGGGCTGGTACTGTTTCCTCTTGGAAAGTTGACACATGGATCAAAGTTGACTCTCTGGATCATTTTGAGGATAAGTGGAATAATATACATGACAACATCCTGCATCATGTTCAGTGCATAGTGACAGAAAAAGTGTAACAGAATTGAGTTTTTTTATTTAGTCCATCAACTGAAAGGCAGAAATGTGTTTCCATATAGTGGCAGGTGTACTACGCAAGAAAGCACTAAAATTTTTTAAGAACCTGAAAAACTGAGATTACCTTTATTAACATATTACTTACTAAAGGACAAAAAAGGGAAGGGTTTGTTTCAGTAAAATTTCCTGTAAATAATCCAGAGTTCTTTTGTTCCAACTGTGGGGAAGAATTCCCACCATTATTATCCTTCTCTTTGCTTTTCATTTTCTTCTCTCTTCCCGAGGGTCAGTGATTCAACTAAAAGAGTCATATAAGTTAAAAATACACTGACTCAGAACTATTGTGACAACATTTCTACTCAATGGCTAGATACTTGTCAGGGAATCCGTATACCCCAAGGATACTTCTTGATAAAGGAATAAACCTGAGAATGTGTGTGTACAATTATTCTAAGTCAATATGTCTATGGCAGGTAGGAATCTAGACTTTGTGCTGAGTCAGATACCTCCAGGAATAAGGGGAAAGGAAAACAAAAATTCCAAGATGATGATATATTAATTTTTATAAAGTAAATAATAAAAATATTTTCAGATAGCTTAAAATAGGATAAAAGGAATTCTATCTAGGTCTATTTTTCATCTTCTTTCATTGTAGATATTGGTTAATATAAAATGTGGTGTAACTAATTAATTTGAATATAACTATGTGTATGTGAATATAACTTATATGTAGAAAATGGAACTATTCCTATGGGCCTCTGCTGTAATATAGTTTTAACCTTTCTAACAAGGGGAAATTAAATGCTCACAATGTATAGCTACATAGAATATATATAAAGACTGCAGCTTATGCTTCCACTCCAGAGCACATCTCCTGTTTTTGCACCTGGTAATAAAGTTGTTGTACAATCTATGGAAAGAATTTCATGAAGTCTTTTCTACAGTCAAGCCTTTTATCATCTTGTCTTAATGCCATTCTTGTGAATTTATTCAATGTTATCAATCAGGTAACAGGAATGTTTGGTGCTAAGTTTGGCCCTAGCACTCCACTGGATAACACATCAATACATGTGGGAGTTTCTAGCATGAGTTTTCTCTGAGGTGTTTTTCACGTTTAGTTCAGCCTCAGCAACTAATCCAGGGTGTGGGAGCCATCTTGGATGATAACTACCATAATTCAGCTTCCAAGAAATGCTGTGATAAAATCATAACTCTAATTGGCTAAGGAATTCAGACTCTCACACGAAAGTATGGCCGGGACTTTGTATGAATGTATCATAGTGAAAGAGGGAAGAGATCTATCTTGGCTGGAGTCTTCATCCTGCGATAGGTGACCAACAAGAGACTTAACCCAGCTGTTGTTATTCTTCTGATTTCCTAATTCATTTCCTGGCAGTAACTACAGTGGGCCGCTTTTGTTTGTCTTAGGTAGGGTTATTATAACTGGCTTCTTTTCCATGAGGGAAAAATAATTCTTCTCTTAAAGACCAAGCAAGAACCATTGGCTTCAGTCCCATCTCTTTTTCTCCATCTCTCTCATTGAGAAACAAGTCTAGGCCTGGTAAAAGTTCATTTAGAAATGAAGCAAATAGGTCAGGTTCCTATTGGGTGAGACTGGACACAATTTCCCTGTGAAAGAAAATATTTGAAATGCTTTTTACCTTAGTAGTTAAACTGCAGCAGTACATTTTTGAGATGGTGACTTGGCAGAAAGTAACAGTATGTCTATGTAGTTATTTCTTTTGGTCAAACTATATTGATTAACAGACTTTCTATTTTGAATTTCACATCATTTTTTTCTTTGTATTGTATTCTTTTTTTAGACTGAGAGCAGCTGATATTTATTTAAGTCATAAATAAGAGTTTTGTGGTAATTAACAAAGTATAACTGCCAAATTATAATTTATAATTCAGTTTTTTTTTCTCCATACTATTACTGGAGAATACACTGAGTACCAAAGTCTAAAATTTGGCTTTTGGGTAAGAATATCAGCTTTTCTTAGTAAATAGGTGCTGAATATTGATCAATTCTCTTTGGCCTAATACTCTCCAAAAACAATAGCAGGGAATGCTTTACTGAAAAAATAAATAAAACAAAGAAAGGGACACACACACAAACACACCCACAAATATAATATAGAAATATATTATTCTAGTTTTTTTATCTATATGTATATTAAGAGTTTCTAAAAATCTCACTTTTGTATTATGAATCAAAGAATTAGGATGAATGTTTGAAGTCAAATTTACATGTTACCTCTCAATAATATAAAACCTTTTAATAAATGTATAACAAACCAACAGTTCCTCAACCTGCTCCTGAGAGAGGAAGCTCATGTTGGCTGAACCCTTGTCATTCTAGGCTTGAACAGCTTCTCATACTGAAGCACAATCTGCATGATTATGCAGTCAAGCGCGAGTTAAGCTGGACTCAACGCTGTTCCTTGCAAGCCTAATTGACAATTTTGTCGCCCTTCTCCCGACTATTTAAGAAGAGTTGTGAGGTCAATTGCAATGATACTTCTCAGAGTCATAAATGTCATCCAGCAGAACTTTTTTTTAACCTGTTCTTTTAGAAGATTCTAGTGTCAAATATTTAAAAATAAAATGTTTTACAGGAGAGAAGGATCTGACAACACTGCTGACCCACATTTCAGAAGGAAAATGAGAAAAATAGGGGTCAGATCCCAGCCAGCGGAAACACAATGGGCACTTATGCTGTAAATGAAGTAGTGAAATCGTCCACTGGAACAAGCAATTTTCATAACCAGAACACTTCAGGAAAATGAATTTATCAGATCCTGCGACCTCCTCAAGTTTCCAAATCAGAAGTCTTCAAGGCACATTAGACTGGCAAAATAACACAGTAACCTCAGAACATGGCAAAAGAAGAAGTATTCAAATACCAACACTTAGTAAATTACTCCAAATAACAAGCTGTGATTAATACAAAGAAGAATTTAATTTGTTAATCCACCATTTGTTTTCATAGTTTTTTTTCCTTTGAGTTTGGTTACTGTATCGTCAACATTTCTGAATTGAAATTTTACATCTTAAGCAATAAACCTCAGATAAAAATACAGAATCTTAATATTCAGTGATTAAGTAACTGGTGTACCAAGCTAAAATCAAAGTGGATAAGAGACCTAAATATTAAAACAGATACTCTAAACCTACTGCAAAACAGGTTAGGTAAAACTGTTGAAGACACTGGCATAGGAAAAGACTTCTTGAACAAAACCTCTGTAACAGAAATCAGAAAATGGGACCTCATTCTTTTAAAAAACTTCTGCACAGCACTAGCAGAGCAAAATGGCAACCAACAATGTGGGAAAAAAATCTTTATCAGCTGTTCCTCAGACAAACGGTTACTATCTAGATTATATAAAGAGCATAAAAAACCCCAGCCCACCCAAATTTAAAGACCCAATTTAAAAATGGGCATCTGAAATGAACAGATACTTTTCAGAGGAAGAAGTAAGAGCAGCTAAGAAGTATATGAAGAAAAGCTCAACATCATTAGTCATTCGAGAGATGCAGATGAAAACAACATTGAGATTTCATCTCAATCCGCAAAGAATGGCTGCCATATCAGAATTAGTCAGCAACAAATGTTGGCAAGGCTGCGGAGAAGAAGAAACCCTTCTCCACTGTTGGTGGGACTGTAGACTCACACAACCCCTGTGATATCAGTTTGGAGATTCCTCAAAAAGCTAGGATTCAAGGTCCAATTTGACCCAGTCATTGCTCTGCTAGATATATACACACAAGAATTAAAAGACTCATATCACAGTGGCATATGTGTACCCGTGTTTATAGCAGCTCAGTTTGTGATTGCTACATCTTAGAAACAACCCAAATGTTCATCAACTGGAGACTGGAAAAGAAAGCTATGGTTCTTCTACAGAATGGAGTATTACTCTGCCATAAACAATAATGAGTTTGAATCATTTCTACTTAATGATTGAGGATATCCTCATAAGTGAAATAAATAGGTCACAGATAGGTAAATATCACATCTCTTCTCTGGTATGAGAAAATAAAGATGTAAATGAGTTCTAGAATTGTATGTTATATATTGTGAAATAGAAAATACTCAAAGCAAAATAGAGTGAAGGGGAAAATAATGAGATAATGACAAAAAAGAAAGGAAACAAAGTTTATGTATATGGGGTGGGGGTGGTAGGGTGGGTAGGTCTATGGGAAAAAATGAGAATTAAGTCGTGTCATACTGGTACAAATTCTCATTGTTGAGTGCAATCATGATGTGTATATGTAATGTACCAATAAAGATTTCAATTAAAAAATGTTTAGTTGTGTATGTGCTACAGGATATATTTCAAATTTTTGTTCTTTTTTCCCAATGTATAAACACATATACTTCATTTTTTTTTCACATGATAGCTTATTTTGTGGGCTACATTGAGACCATGAGAAATAGCTTTGATGCTTCCTCATAAATTTTAGAGAACTACCTATTTGAAAAACCATTGTTTATATAATCCTTTAAGAAATATCTTATTGTGCAAATATAACATTTATAGCATTTTATTAATCCTTTGGAGTGGGTAGGGAAATGGGAAAAATGAGAATTAAGATGTGTCATATACTAGTACAAATTTTCAGTGTTGATTGTGATCATTATGTGTATATAAAATGTACCAATAAAATCAATTAATTAATAACAATTTAAAAAAGAAAAAATAGGCATGTTTAAATAAGTATAGTTTCCTTAAGCTGTTTGTATCTTTATAAAAGTAAATACATACTGAAAAATATTTTTCATTGTAGTGTAATGTATGTATAAATATAACAACTGTTTCATTGCTTCCATTCATAAAGTTAAAGATGATTACATCAGTGACATTTAATGTACAGAGCCCACAATACATGAATTACATCTGTGAGTATAACACTTTCCATGAATATATCAATAGGTCTAGTATATAGAAGAATATGATATGAATCTCATCACATTGCCATAGATGTACTTTTTCAAGTCTAATACAAATTCACTGATATGCCATTGCCTAATCTCAGTGACATATTTTCTAGGATTATCTTTCTACAAGCTTATTTTTGTACTTCAACAATAGTGGATCAAATTCCTTAAATGACAATAAAACAGAGTCATAAAAGATATGGTCAATAAGTTGTAGTTCTTTTTTTTTTTTATCTCCCAATTCTGGTTTTTCATTCTGACAGCATTTCCCCAAGTACACTTCTGTGAGTACTAAAAGAAAATGTAGTTGATATGCGATCTTAATTCCTCAGAGGTAATTTGTGGTTGTAGTTTTGTTTCTCTATAAGCACATGAACACTCCGTGATTAACAATAGTACAATAATAAGTTTATTTTGAATTTCTTTTTTATAGTCTCATAAAGAACTTCAACTTATTCGAGAATTTATACCTAAGGCACGTATTAGCTAAAACTAAAAAATATATAGTCTATACACGTTATTTTATTGTTTAAATGGTCCTCATTCATGTTTCATTTCAATAATATTTCCCCAGCTTGTAAAGCTTATGTTACATTGAGCTCCTCTTTAAATTCACAATGCATAAAACTGCCAGGTGGCCTAATAACGGAGTGCATTAACAGATTGAACTATAAATCAGGTGATTGTGTTCACATACTGTAAAAATACCACCAATTTCTTTCAGATTATAATTTGTACACTGAATCCACAGAGTGAGCACAAATGCTTTGGGAAATTTAAAATGAATAAAGAGATCATCTATCGTGATCTAAACAATAATATTATCTTCATGTTCACTTTATTATTTTTATCTACTTTGTACCATTGTTATGAAATTAAATAAAGTAACAATGCCCAGCAAAAAGTATTATTACAATAATATTTAATTCTATAAATCCATGTTACGGATAAGTTAATTTTTATAAATGATTTAATATGATAGCAAATCATCCTGTTATTTATTGAGATCATACATTGAGTTATATATTGTGTTTTATAAAGTAGTGAAAATGGGAAATGAATATAGAAATTGTTTATCTCAAAGGTGCCTCAATAATTTGAAAAAGGAGAAAATACTTCCCATATCCTTCTCAAGGGAGTAGAATTTTGTGAAACATTTAAATGAACAATAATGACATCTAGAATTTTTGACTGTTAATATCTGGGAAAAAAGATGAAAAACAGCTATTGCACAATGTGAGATACAAGCAAGAAACTGAAAAACAGAGATTCACTTTACTAACATAGTTATGTGATTCAGTTGCACTGAAACCAGCAAGAGACCATGGACACACTAACTTATGTCCTTTTCCATCTTTCATCGAGTTGAGAAAGACAGCATGTAAACTTCGTGAGAGGTGCAGCAGTGAACTGCTGGGGTTGGATAGGGATGCACGATCTTTCCGCCTTTAGGTTCAAAGCTCCTTGCACTGTCTCCTGTCTTCAACCCAGGGCTGCGACTTTATGCCTCTTCTCTATCCCATGAGCGTGGTCATGATAACAGTGTATTTTACAGGCCAACAGAAGCCAGTAAAATTAGAATTCATGTTTCAGACTGACAAAAATATATATAAAATAAATATGTTTTGGAAATATAAAATCAATAATATCGTATCTTATCCATAAAGGTCATTAGCCAAAATTCAGACAGAAAAATGGCTAAGAAAGCTTTTTTCTGAGACAGGGTCTCACTTTGTAGTTCAGGCTGGCTCTGAAGTATGCAGTACTGATTGCTGCTGGGGTGAGTCTCCACGCCCAGTATTGTTATGTGGTTACCGGGGATCAAAACCCGGGCCCTTGCATTTGCAAGACAGGAGCCAGAACCACTGAGCTATATCCCGGGCCCAAGAAAGCTCTTCTAAACTTTGATTTAATATAACTAAAAATCTGTTGATTTATAAGCAAATAAATTCAAGACAGAGAGTGGCATCAGAAAATGATTGGTTAATATAAACATATATCAAGTTGCTAAAAAAAACCCCTAAAATCATAAAAGAAATCATGGTAAGTTAACATTTTGGTACTGAGCTGAATATAACTTGAAATTTAAAAAAATATTCATATGTACACTGAACAGTGGGCTTGTGACATTTAGGTTAAATATTCTTTCCCATGTTTGGGCGTAACCTGCTTTAGATCCACAAAGATTTCAGCCACATGAGGAAAAAGGAACTAGAGTATTTTGCAGAAACAATTAATGTTCTAGGCCAGAAATATCTCTGATCGTTTCTACTTGTAGCATAAGAACCAGAAAGAATATTCATACTTAAATGCAGGGAAAATAGGGAGCTATCACGTTCTTATTAACCCAAAAAGAGAAAATCATGAACTAATGATAGAAGACTCAAATATTGATAATTTAAAATTAATTTCTTCTTCCAGACAACGCTGCCTGACAACTCTTAGACATTTCTCATTTTCAAAAGATGTATCCCCTTATTTCCTATGATCAGTCTTTTATTTTGCTTTTTATTAGTATTTTAGGCTTCTTTTAAGAGAAACATGTCATATGAAGCTTCCATGTCTTATTTATTTCACTTAACATTATTATCTAAAGATGCATCTATTTTCCTACAAATAACCCAAGTTTATCCTTCTTTATGGAAGAGTATTACTCCACTGTGCTTCAATATCATATTTTCTTTGTCTGTTCATTTGTTGATAGCCATGTAGATGGCTTCTAAGACTGAGCTATTATGAATTGTGCTTCTATAAGCACAGTTGTGCATGTATCATTGTTATGTCTTTATTTCTTTTGGGAAGATACTTAGGAGGAGAGTATATGGGTTGAGTGGAATTTCTAGATTTAGTTTTGTGAGCAGTCTCTATGCAGATTTCCATAAGGGTTGTACTGATCTACACTCCAACCACTAACAAAGAAAAAATTTTTTTCCTGCAGCCTTGTCAGCATTTGTTATAATTTTATTTCTTGATGATAGTTATTCTTTGCATAGCAAGATGGAATCTCAGTGTTGTTTTAATTTGCATTTGTCTTCTGGCAGGATATTATTCCATATTTTTTCATGTAATGATTGGTTATTCGTACTTCTTCTTGGAAGAGTCTGTCTATTTCCATTGCCAATTTTTTGACTGGGTATCTTATTTTGGGGGTCTACATTTTGAGTTCTAGATTTTAGTCCTATGTCCAAGGAATACCTGGCAAAAGCTTTGTCCATTCTGTAGATTTTCTATTCATTCAGCTATTGTTTCCTTCACCCTGAAGAAGCTTTACAATTTGATCTGATCCCATTTGTTGATTCTTGGTAATAGTTCTTCTGAAAATGGGGTTCTGTTCAGATATTTCTTACCAACCTCTGTCTTCAGAAGTTTGGCCTATCTTATCTTCCAGCAGAAGATTTGTGAAGTATTCAAAAGATGTACTTCAGTGGTTTGGAAAGGAAAGAATTCATTTTGATTAGGAGACACTGAAGAAGAATTTTGGAGATAGTGAGACCAGCTGAGAACTTTGAAGATAGGATACATTTTTAATAGAGCGAAGTGGAGTAGGCCAAGAAAGTTTTAAAAAATGGGAGCAAAGGGCCAGGGATTTAGTTCAGTGGTTCCGGTGCCCTTGCAAGTGCAAGGGCCCAGGTTTGATCCCTAGTAACCACATACAACAGTGCTGGATGTGGAGACTCATGTCCACCAGAAATCAGAACCACATACCACAGTGCCAGCCGTGGTGGCTCACGCCTGTCATCCCAACAGTTGGGAGGCAGAAGCAGGAGGATTGTTGTGCGTTCAGGGCCATCCTGAATCAAGAAGTGAAATCCTGTCTCAAAAAAAAAAGGAGCAAAAATCTTAGAATGGATGTAGTGATTGAAAAACTTGAAAATAAAAAGAAACTAAAAATGGGGAAATTTGGGACGTACCTTCAGTGGATATATGTTCCATACTGAAAGTTGTGGAATAGATGATGATATTCATCAAATATCCACCTGTTTCCATTTCACATCCTCTGCAGGTTGGAAGACTAAATGGGGGTGACAAGTAGGATGCAAAGAAATGATGTGCTGGTTCATGAAGGGCCAGGATGTGACTACACAACTAGGTTGTCCCTTGCCAAAGCAATATGAAAGCCAAATATTCCAGAGAGTGTAGCCAGACAATAACGTTTCTCCAGCTGGCTCGAATCTCTGCATCTTTGTGTGGAACATTCTCCAATGGTCCAAGAAAAATATACACTTGTTGTATTTTGCCTCTGATATGTTGAATGTTGTCTTTTCACTACTACATTAATTGACCCGTTTTAACTGATATAAAGCAGACTACAGAGTTCTCACCAACACTGAGGAAAACATAAGCTCAAATGAAAGTGAAAGAAATCCTAAAGTGGCCATTAACAAAAGCACCAGCTTTATAAAAATCACAAAGAAAAGAAGCTTCCATCTAAATTCAGATTTTGAAGTATTATCTTGATTTAGGAACATTAGAATAAATATCTCTGAGATAATCTTTTGCACCAAGTGTCTGAGATTTATTCTAATCTTCCTTTCTAAATTTGTTTCTTTTGACTCATTCATATAAACCATCTCCTCTGTCCTACAACTTTTCAGAACTTCCCCCTCTCCAAATCCATTATATTGTTATTTTACTCTTAAAATACCTCTTCTTTATTTCTATTTACCAGTTCTATCTTTTTTCATTGCCTAACTAATCTCAACTGCTTCCTCGGGTGGCCCTGGCTTGGAGATGTTCTGAACCTTAGAATACAATCATTTAATGACTGTGGAAATCTTTTCCTCTGGCTTAATCTATATTCCTCTTAATTTCCACATTATTTCCAGGAATGTGCTAGAAATTCCTGAGAGATATTTATTTGCTTGGATTTGTGTTGTCCATTGTCCATAGCAAATAAGTCACTTCCACATAGTAGATACTTAATAAATATATAATAATTGCTACTTCCTGGTGATTTTAAAGTACCCAATTCATGCTCTGTTTTAAAAATAAATTATATTTCTTTCAATTTGTTACCTACATAGCTAATGTTACATAAAATGCTATACATAAAATCAATGGATGAGCCAAAAAAATTTTTAACAAAATTCTTTCCAAACAGTACCATTTCAGATGGACTGAGATGCATGTAGTCTGGACAAAGTACCTACATTATAATCATTTGCTTTTTATGACCTAACTGATCTTCCTAAAAGATATTTGGTATTTGTTTTAATTTTTAACATGAAGAGGTTTTTTTTTTTTTTTTTCTTTTTTTGCTTTTGTTTTTGTTTTCTGGTTCAGGCAATCAAACTTGGGGCCTGTGCTCAGAAGGCGGAAGGAGCTACATTCCTGGCTCCTATTTTTATTTTTAGTAGATATATCTAATCATCCTTATATTCCTTTTTATTCATTGTTGAAATGTTTAAAGGAAAACACTACTAGGACTCATGAAACATAGCTCAACAATTCATGGAAAAACTCGAGCTGCCAGCCTTGGCAGAAACTAGAGTAGACACAAAAGGACTGGAGCAAAAGAACAATGTGGTTACTGTGTGACATATTATATCTCGTGATGTATCAGAGAGTGATGAAAACGCTGTGCCAAACAACAAAACAATTGGAGTAAGCCAAGTCACTATTTTCTCTGCTCTCAAACAAAGGAGTTTTCAGAAGCTGAAAGATATTTTCCCACCCACAACTGGCAGCGTAAGGTAACAGTGAAAGAAAAGTTAGGGTATGTTGAGCAATCTGTTAACAATTCTTTGCCCAAACTCTTCAAGTGCCTGTGAGGTTTAGCTAGGTTAATTTCTACTGATTTTCACTTATTTCATGACACATATGTGAGTAAACCTTCAGCATCCATCCTAAAAGTAGAGGTTTTATACATTTATTGTATAACACTACATGAATTTTCATCTTTCAGTAACTTGTTATCCAAAACTGCAAAGCAATGTACTAAAATATTTTTCATGAATATTTTCATTAGTTTTAAATTTGTTTTTTCATTTTTCTATGGCTTATATTTAAATGTCCCCACCCCGAGATTCATGTGGTCACTGGTGGGGCTTTTTCAGAGGTGGCTGGATCTAGAGTGTGTGATGACGGAATTAACTCATAGTGCCATCGAGGGTCAAGGGCACTGAGGTGAAGGGTGTGCATGCTACCTGCCCTACATTGCCTGGATCAGATATAAGGGGCAGAGAGAGCTGTAATCGGCCTTTGCTTTAAGCAAACTTCTGTCTACCATGAACTGTTTCTCCTCGGTGATGCTGCCCTGCTGTGCCATCCTGCCTTGGGGCCAGCTGACTATGGACTGAACCCTCTGTGAACTGCCAGCTGAGTAAACCTTTCCTGCTTTAACTTTTGGTGCTGGGTATTTGTCTCAGCAATGAGAAAAGTAATCTAGACATGTTCCTATTAATTTTTTTATCAATTTTATTGTGAAATAGGTATATTTTATGTACCTAGCATGATCATACTCAGCATTGTTAATCTGTACCAGAATATGACATGATTTGATTCTCATTTTTTCCCATTCCCTTACCCACCCTACCCCCTATATACATAAGCTATGTTTCCCTTTTTTGTTACCTTCACAATTTTTTTCTTTCCTGTCGTTACCCACTCCTACCCACATGTAAAATAGAAAATGTTCCCTATTAATTTTAAGGGAAAATGTTTAGGTTTATTTACAGGTGTCAAAAATTGTAATATATCTGAATCTAACTAAATTTGGTCATCACATACCTTCTAGTATTCATCCACAAGAATAAACAATAACTAGATGCCTTATGAAACTGACATGTCATTTTTGTTTAGTAGTTTAAGGAAGTCAGGTAGCCCCATATGTGACTATATAGATAATACAAGAATAAGTCATCTTTAAATAAAATAGATTCAAGCAAATACAGTATCAGTTCAAACTTTTGTATTAATTATTCTTTATCAGAGTTTACAGATCATGGTAAATGGAATACATATAAGGGGATCACTGGAGGGCTGGGGACCTAGCTCAGTGGTTCTGGCACCTGTCTTGCAAGCACAAGGACTGGAGTTCTATCCCCAGGAACCACATACAATACTGGGTGCACGCCCAGCAGCAATCAGTACCACATACCACAGTGCCCAGAATGGTGGCTCACACCTGTAATCAGAAATTGGGAGGCAGAGGCAGGAGGATTGCTGTGATATAAGTTTGAGGCTGAGCTTAGGGCCAGCCTGAACTACGAAGTAAGACCCTGTCTCAAAAACAAACAAATA
>PVIR01013420.1:0-19497 GCA_004026965.1 Petromus typicus
CTGGGTGTGGAGACCCACACCCAGCAGCAACCAGTACCACATACCACAGTGCCGGGCGTGGTGGCTCACGCCTGTAATCCCAGCACTCGGGAGGCAGAGGCAGGAGGATTGTGATGTGAGTTTGAGGCTGAGCTCAGGGCCAGCCTGAACCACAAAGCGAGACCCTGTCTCAAAAAACCTAAAAAAAAAAAAAAAAAAGCATGCTAGCACCAAACTCATTTTGATACACCCAATTGTTTTAAATATAATAATAATAATAATAATTAAAATGTTATTTAGAGCTTGCCTACTTTGTATATTCCACAAACTAGCATCGCAGATCTGCCATCAACAGACACAATCAACTCTAATGCTGCCCCAGAGCTCAAATCACTGCTGCCCTTTCTGTCTGACCTAGACTGCATCCCACTCTAAGGGTAACCTAAGACCCTTAAGCATCCTTTCCAGTCTTCCTCGCCCCAAGTACTCCCCTGCCCTTTTCTTTGGGTAACAGCCTCGGCCATTGCTCCACAAAAGTTTCTTGTTATGAGTCTTCCCCAGTGGGCAATCCTGTCAAAACTCACGTAAGTAAACTGTTTTGTGCTACTGCTACCTCACGGTCATATCAGAGAGTTTATTACATGGGGTTGGTGGCTGGAAACTTCAGTTCTTCATAAGGACTTCTGCACAGAAAAGACAGTCTTGGAAGACAGGATATCTGGCTTCGCCCAGAGTGAGAAATCTGAGTGAGAATGTGACCAAGATGGAACCCACAGTGCTGAGTTTTTGATATTGTTTGTTCATGTATTGCTGGAGGTGTAACTTGGGGCCTCATGCATGCAAGTGACCACTAACTTACATCCTCAACCCATCCTCACCTTCAGCTCTCCTAGACTGGGGATTAAGAAGGGCCTCACCCATGCTAGACAACTCAGCCCTGTTTTAAAATTTTATATTGAGGGCCAGAAATTTAGCTCAGTGGTTCCGGCGCCTGTCTTGCAAGTGCAAGGACCCAGTTCGATTCTCGGTAAGCACATACAATACTGGGTGTGGAGACTCATACCACATACCACATGTGGAGACCACATACCACAGTGCCGGGTGTGGTGGCTCACACCTGTAATCCCAGCACTCGGGAGGCAGAGGCAGGAGGATTGCTGTGATGTGAGTTGGAGGCTGCGCTCAGGGCCAGTCTGAACTACAAAGCAAGACCCTGTCTCAAAAAACCTAAAAAAAAAAAAAAAATTTATATTGAGACAATGGCTTGCCAAGTTGCCAAGGCTGGCCTTGAATTGGAGTCCTCTTCCCTTAGCTGAAGTAGCTGGGGTAGGGGAATTTGCCTCAATGAAACCAGGCCTGCCTTGAGAGTGCAAGGTCATGAATTTGATCCGTGGTAACACACACACACACACACACACACACACACACACACACACACACACACACACCCTGCTCAAGTAGCTAGGAATATAGGTGTGTGCCTCCAGCCTGATTATAACAATCAATTCTAAAGAAAACTTGTAAGTTACTTTTCAGATAAGGAATGTCTAAATGAATTTACTAATGAATATAAAACTAAAAGAATTGGCAAATCTATTAATATTCATAGGGAGGCAATCAATTGCATTCCACTATGGAATGGACATATTTGTATTTCTTTAGATCATTTCCTTAATGTCAGGGTTATTTTTTTAAACTTCTATCACCACAGCTCTAAAACAAACCAGGCAGAAATAATTTGGACAAATGAGCTGGCCAGGCTAGAATCTCACTTAATTCAAAGGCCCACAGTTCTTCCTCACCAAGATAAAAGTGTGGGCACTCCTGTCCCACTCTGAGAGTCCCTAATCCGAAACTCCAGATAAAAAATAGGCTTAGTTTGTGGCTGGTGACCCACTGGAGCTGTTTCTTTCCTTTTGCCCCCACTAGAGGGCCTCTTACATGCTCCCTTCCCTGTGGTTAACCCAGAAATATATGAACAAGAACTTTTTGTCTTCCTGGGACATCAGAGACACGTTTTGAGGAAAATTAGGTTTTATAACTCCTTTTATCTCAGCCAGAAGCAGGATTCTTACCTATAATGACTGTGAGTATTTAATGAATAGCACCTAAGTGAGAACCAACCTAATTATCCAGTGCACTTGGTGTTAATATTGCCTTTCAGTCTGCAGGGAGCTAACATACACAGGAAAAAAAAAGAGAAGGAAGGCCATTATCTTGAAATGCCTGGGCTGCCACCTGAGCTGAGCCCTGGGAAGTCATTATGGGCAATTACGGATCATTATATGCTCTTACCTGGCAGGACAACCAGCTTCAGTTGCTAAATCTATACCAGGGGTGACCCAGGGCTCCTCCAAGATAGAAGGGAGGTGCAGGACAACTTTCTATATTCACTTTCCTTCTGTTCTGCTTGTGAGTGCCTCCACCCTGTCCCCCTTAGTCTCTCTAAGGCAACATTTGGGTATTACCCCCACTGTTTTGATTCCCCAAATTTCCTTTTTTTTTTTTTTTTTTTTTTGAGACAGGGTCTTGCTTTTGTAGTTCAGGTTGGACCTGAACTCACTATATAGCTCAAGCCAGCCTTGAACTCAAGGCGATCTGCCTCTGCCTCCTAAATGCTGGGATTACAGGCGTGAGCCACCATGCCTGGCATCGGGGTATGTGGTTACCGGGAATCAAACTCGAGATCTTGCACTTGCCAGGCAGATGTTGGAGCCACTGAGCTAAATCCCCAGCCCCCTAAATCTCCTTTCATTGCTTGGAACTCCAGATATCTCAAGGGCTTTTCCATTCATTCTGGGCCAGGTCCTCCTGCCAGGCCCAGGTGGGAGCTAAGGAGGAGGACAAATGGGTCTCTGAGTTGGGAGGGCCAGAAGGAAAAGTACATGATCATGTCGTAGATCTTGGCTATAGCTGAACTACAGAGGGGCCAGAGCAAGAGTGATGGAGGAAAGGAAGAGGAGAAGATGAAGAAGAGAGAGACTGGCAGCTGGAATGAACCTCAGAGGCCTTTGCAATGCTCCTCTCGCAGGTGTTGCAGTTCAGTAAGACAAAGAGCGAGGCCCCTTCACCTGCCTAATATTCCAGCCAGACTTATATGGCCCATTAAATAGGACCACACATTTCCTGTTTCTCTTCCCCTCAAAGTCAGGGTCCTCTTTCTTTAAATCTGACCACTTTAGGGACTTCCTTTGACCAGTGGAAGAGAATGCTGATAACAGGGCTTGAAGACATGCTATCCCCAGACATTACACCTTGGCATATTGAATGTTTTTCTGTTTTTCCTTCTTTCTTTCTCCCTTCTTTCTCTTCTTTTTTTTTTTTTTCTTTCTTTTTTTTTTGTATAGAACTCAGGACCTTGAATTTGAAAGGCAGGCATCAGAACCACTCAGCTAAATCCCTTTTAATTCCTTTGTTACATGGGCCTCAGCCAAAAATTGCAACTGGGTAAAGATATCTTCCCTCTCCTATACAGAACTCACCCTTCATACACTTCCCACACTCATACCTCCTCAGACACTATTTATCGGCAGGTCAGTCATCTCTATATGGACAGACTCTGAGTTTAGCTTTCTCAAACCACCAAGTGTCCAGCATTTCCCACGAGGTCCTATTGCTTGGTAATTTGAACCTTGTTCCCAATCTATATGGTCATATAGATCCCTCCACTGTCTCTTGTCCCTTTATGCAGTCTACAAAGACTGGAAGCATCTTAAATGTTTATAATCAAGAATTGGGAAAGGAATCCTTTTAATGCTCCAATCTCACTTCCTATGACTGGGTGAACCCCAAGTCCTTTAGTGTAGCCAGGGCCAGGTTTAGGACAGGACCCAGAAACCCTGGACTCCAAGAGGGGGCTCTGGCCTCGCATCCCCAGTCTTCTGCAGAGGGTGGACCCTTTGGTACTTTTTCTTGGAACTGTGTTCCACAATTGACCTGTGCAAAAATGAAACTTGAGCTTGCCGCTGAATTGGACTAAAGCTCTGATAACTACTTAAACTGAGATGCCTTTATAGCTCTGAATATTTCATGACAGTAGAATGGAAGAAGCAGCATAATTTATTAATGCTTGATCACCACTGTAGGTATTAATACATTTTGCTACACGGTGCCAACCAAAGGGATATTAGCTTCCAGGGAGAAGTCCAATATGGCAGTGTTATTATCTCACTCAAGCTTTTTGTTTGTTTTTGGTGGTGCTCAGGATCAAACTCAAAGAATTGTACATGTTAGGCACACGCCCTACCACTGAACTATGTACATCCTAGCCCTTCCCTCTGGCTTTGGACTCATCATGAGCCTTTTAGCCACTAGATAGGGGAAGGAAGGCCAGGGAAATGTCCAAGGCACAGCCAGGCTGGGCAGCTTCTCTAGTAGAAATTAAAGTAGTCCTCTAGAGTTAGCTTTCTACAATATGAGAAATACCCAACTAATAAAAAGTAACATAAAAAGAAAAGATTTATTTGGGCTCACAGTTTCAGAGACTCTCTTCCACACTCAGTTGGTCCTTGTATTATTAGTCAGTTTTCCTATGTCAGACAAAATACCTGACACTTACAATTTAAGGAAGGAGAGATTTAATTTTGCCTGTATTTTAAGGAGATTTAACCATGGGTGGCGGGCTTTATGGAACAAGCATCAGAGTGGGAAGGTGAGATGAAGCAAAGCTGCTGACTGTGGGGGCCAGGAAGCAGAACACGGGAACAATGTCAGAGAGGAAGAGGTGAGAGACCATCCATAGACCTCAAGGCCATGCCTCCACCACCCATCCAAACACACCCAAAAGCATGCTCCACCAATCCTCACAGGTGGATCCCACAACTAGTCAAGTAGACATTCCACCTTAATTATCACAGCCTCCATTGTTTTGGGCCCGTAATGAGAAAGCACACCACGGTGAAAGCACATAGAGCAAAACCAGAAGCAAAGAGGAAGGGACCGGGTCCCACAACCACTTTAAAGGTTATCCCCCAGATCATCCAGGATCTTCCTACCTGACTCCACCTCCCAGATATTCCTACAGCACCCAGTAGCACCACCCTGGAGACCAAGACATTAAATCAGGGGCTTGTGCCCTTTAGGGACACTTATCTGAACTATAGCACCTCCCTTATTCATGGCTTCTGACTTCTGCAGTTACACGTCATTGCAATCTTTTTTGTTTGTTTTTGGTACTACTTCACTAGATAGTCCAGGCTGGCCTTGCACTCACTCTAACCCAGCTGGCCCTGAACTGCTGAGCCTGCTGCCTCAGTCTCCTGAGCGCTGAGGTTACAGTTGTTTCCGAGCATACTCAGCTTGTTAATCGCAATCTAAATTCCATGGTCTTTTCAGAAGGATTAGTACAGTACAAGATATTTTATGAGCACAAATGAGAGAGATCATGTTCACATAACTTCTATTATGGTACATTGTTTTAATTTTCCTATTGTATTTTTAGCTATTGTTAGTCTTTTACTGTGCCTACATTCCAAATTTAACTTCATAGGTACAGTGACAAACATAGCACTTATTTAGGTAGATAGAGCTTATTTCTACCCACAGCTTCAGGCATTCACTAGGAGTCCTGGAACACAGATAAAGGAGGCTACTGTCATGTCCAACAGCTGATTAGGAGCCAACGTGATGTAGTTCAATAGCGGATGAAAAAAGGTAAATAGGCTTAGTTGTGTTAGGAAGGAATTAGGTTGACATGCAGTGAGCAGCTCTAGCCTCTCTTGCAGGAATGTTGTTTTGGTCCTGTGGAGTTTCTTAGCCTGCTTCCTTGGGCCGCTGTCAAAGCCATTCAGCGAGCAGAGTTCTGTGCAAGCAACAGAAACCAGCCTAGGAACTGAGGCATTTGGAGCAGAAAGCATTTCATACTGGAAATTCAAAACTGCTGAAAGAGCTGAAGGAGTGAGAGAACTCATTCTCCAGACTCCACCGAACTGAGTCATTTTTGATGGTGCTAGTGCACCTGTCAACCAGAACTCAACCTTTATGTAGTTTATCAATTCACTGTCAAGGGTGTTAATAAATTATTAAAAATGTATTCTGAGAATAAAATTATGCAAAACCTATCTTGCATTTTCATGTAATTCTGGCACTTGAAGCCTATTTTGTATTAATTTGAGCTGCTTTAGTGTTACATGCATATACCTATTCCACTCCAGCTCCATCAGAAGTGCAGAATTGGGCTATCTTATTACATTTGTAATAAATCTGTTTTCAAAAATGAGTAAAAGTTGAGATACCTTCATTTAAGAAACTTTCCTTCTTTTCTTTCCTCTTCCTTCTCTTCCTTTCCCCTTCTTCATCCTCTTCTTTTGAGATAGGGTCTCACTTTGTAGTTTAGGCTGGCCTTGAACTCATTCCTTAGCCTAGGCTGGCCTCGAACTGGCAACAGTCCTCCTGTGTCAGGCTCTAAGTGCTGACATTTCCGGGACACAACACCATGCCCACTTCAGACTTATTCTGTTCTTAGAGAGTAACATTTTCCCTCCCACTTGAGTAGCAATCTTCACTTCTGTTTGGGAGTTGTCTCTTTTTCATTGTTTATCTGTTGAGTGTGTTTTTCCCCATCCTCAGGACCTTGCACTTGCCAGGCAGGCATGACATCACTGAGCCACAGCCTCAGCCTTACTGAGTGTTTATTTTAATTGTGACTTTAAAATTTGACTTTTTAAAATTTTTTGAGAAAGGGACTTGCTTTGTAGTTCAGGATGGCCCTGAACTCACTTTGTAGCCCAATCTAGCCTTGAACTCATGGCAATACTCCTGCCTCTGCTTCCCGAGTGCCAGCATCACAAGCATGAGACATCACACCTGGCTTTAATCATAACTTTAAATGAGATATTGATGTAGCACAGATTTGTTTACTTTCAGACCTCTTATTCAAGTATTATTTCATGTATTTTTCCCTACAGATCTTTACTGTCTATGTCTCCTACTAGTATAGGACTCACGACCTAGGTTATCTTTCCATTCACCTATCTCCTATGTAAACAGTATTTTAGTAATATCTGTCAATTATGGAGCTCTTAAGTGCCAGACACCATGTTGTTGAAGTACACTGTCTTCTTTAAGCTTTTACATAATCCATCTTACAAAAGTTAAGTACTGTACTTTGCAAGATGTATTGCATAGTCAGCACTTAGATGCCTTTCTAGCTCCAAATTCTATGTTCCATTCACTCATGTTCTATTTTTCTTTTCTTTTTTTTCTTTATTTTTGAGACAGGATCTTGCTTTGTAGTTCAGGCTGGCCCTGAGCTCAGCCTCAAACTCACATCACAGCAGTCCTCCTGCCTCTGCCTCCCGAGTGCTGGGATTACAGGTGTGAGCCACCATGCCCGGCCATGTGGTATGTGGTACTGATTGCTGCTGGGCTGAGTCTCCATGCCCTGTATTGTATGTGGTTACCAGGAATCGAACCCGGGCTCTTGCACTTGCAAGACAGGCGCCGGAATCACTGAGCTAAATCCCAGCTCTCAAAATAAATAGGTCACAGATAGGTAAATATCACATCTTTTCTCTGGTATGAGAAAATAAAGATGTAAATGAGTTCTAGAATTGTATGTTATGTATTGTGAAATAGAAAATACTCAAAGTGAAATAGGGTGAAGGGGGAAAATAATGAGATTATAACAAAAAAGAAAGGAAACAAATTTTATGTATATGGGGGGTGGTAGGGTGGGTAGGGCTATGGGAAAAAATGAGAATTAAGTCGTGTCTTATACTGGTACAAATTCCCATTGTGGAGTGCAATCATGATGTGTATATGTAATGTATCAATAAAGATTTCAATTTAAAAATAAATAAATAAATCCCGGCTCTCAGCTACTTTTTTTTTTTTTTTTTTTTTTTTTTTTTTTGAGACAGGGTCTCGCTTTGTAGTTCAGGTTGGCCCTGAGCTCAGCCTCAAACTCACATCACAGCAATCCTCCTGCCTCTGCCTCCTGAGTGCTGGGATTACAGGCGTGAGCCACCACGCCCGGCACTGTGGTATGTGGTACTGGTTGCTGCTGAGTGTGGGTCTTCACACCCAGTATTGTTATGTGGTTACCGGGGGGGAATCGAACCCGGGTCCTTGCGCTTGCAAGACATGTGCCGGAACCACGGAGCTAACTCCCCAGCCCTTAGCTACCTTATTTTTGACAAATGAGCAAACACTTTCACTGGAAGAAAGATAGTCTTTTCTTTTTCTTTCTTTCTTTTTTTCTTTTTTTGAGACAGAGTCTCACTTTGTAGTTCAGGCTGGTTCTGAGCTCACTACATAGCCCAGACATGCCTCAAACTCACAGAAATTCTCTTGCCTCCGCCTCCTGAGTGCTGGGATTACAGGCATGAGCCACCATTCCCAGCACTGTGGTATGTGGTTACCAGGGATCGACCTCAGGACCTTGCACTTGCCAGACAGACACTGGAACCACTGAGCTAAATCCTTAGCCCAAGATAGCTTTTTCAATAAATGGTGCTGGAAAAACTTGCTTTCGATATGCCAAAAATTAAACATAGGCCTATATCTCTCACTATAGATTAAATTAAAATCAAATAGATCAAAGATCTAAATATTAAAAAAGAAACACTTTATCTGCTGGAAGATAAAATAGGTAAAACCCTTAAAGACATAGATACAGGCAAAGACTTTTGTGTCCAAAACTTTGATTACACAGAAAATATTACAAAGAGTCAACAACTGGGATAACATCAAGGTAGGCACTGTACCACTAGATCTAAATCCTCAGCTGCAAATGTTAAGAGCTAATTTGTTTTTTTTTTTGGTGTCACTGAAGATTGAATTCAGGCCCTTGTGTTTCCAAGGTACTGGGATCATATCAAACTAAGAAGGTTTTGCATAGCAACAGAAACCACCATGAAGTGAAGAAACAATCTACAGGATGGGAAAAAAATTTATGAGCTACTCCTCAGACAAAGGACTATTATTTAGAATATATAAAATTTTTTTTAAAATCAGACCTCTGAAATTTATAGACCTAATCCAAAAATAGGAATCTGAAATGAACAGAGAATTTTCAAATGAAAAGGTACAAACAGCTAATATATATATATGATAAAGATCATTCAAGACACAAAAATTAGTTATAGTGGCAGAAACCTATAATTCCAGCATTCTGGAGGCTGAAGCAGGATGATCACCACCTCAAGTTCAAGGCCAGGGAGGGGTATATAGTGAGGCCTTGCTTCAAAAAAGCAAAAAGAGAGAGAAAGAAAGAAAAAGAAGGAAAGAAAGAAAGGCAAATTAAAACAACACTGTGATCTCATCTCACCCCAGAAAGAATGGTTACCATCAAGAAATCAACCATTAAGAAATGTTGGTGAGGGGGCCAGGGAGTTAGCTGTGTGGTTCCTGCGCCTGCCTTGCAAGCGCAAGGGCCCAGGTTCGATTCCCAGGTAACCGCATAACAATACTGGGTGTGGAGACTCAACCCAGCAGCAACCAGTACCACATGCCACAGTGGGGGGAAAGGAACACTTCTCTGTTATTGGTGGAGTGTAAATTGGTATAACCACTATGCCAATCACTATGGAAATTCCTTAAAAAATTAAAACTAGAAATTCCAGCTACTCCCCGTCTAGATATCTTCCTGAATGAGTTAAAGGCATCAGCATATCACAGTGATACGTCATATCCATGTTGCATTAGTTACTTTTCTCGTTGCTGAGACAAAATACCTAATACCCACAAGTTAAAGGAGGAAATATTTAGCTCACAAAATGTAGAGGGTTCAGTCCATAATTAGCTGGCTCAAAGGCAGGTTGGCATGGTAGTTAGGCATTGCAGAAGAGAAACATTTCAGGTGAGCAGAAGGTGGCAAAACAAAAAGAGACAGCTATAACTCTTTCTATCCTTTACATTTTACCCAGAATTCTTTCTTAATTCTAGAGCCTTTTTTCCTCGCATTGCGCCATGAATCTATCCTATTCACACACTCTAGATCTAACTTCCTCTGAAAAAGCTCCCCTCCTACGATCAAATGAGGCTTTGAAGGTACATCTAGACATAAGCCATAACATATTTTATAGCAGCACAATTTATAGTAGCTAAATCTTGGAAATAGCCCATAAGGCCATCAATGGATGAACGGATAAGGAATATGTGTATTTATATACAATGGAGTACGACTCTGCCATAAAGAAGAATAAACCTGAGATATTTTTAGGTATATGGATGCATCTCAAGTCCATAATTTTAAGTGAAATAAACCAGACATATAAATTTAAATATCACATTATTTCTTTTTTTTTAGGTTTTTGGAGACAGGGTCTCACTTTGTAGTTTAGGCTGGCCCTGAGCTCAGCCTCAAACTCACATCACAGCAATCCTCCTGCCTCTGCCTCCCGAGTGCTGGGATTACAGGCATGAGCCACCACGCCCGGCACTGTGGTATGTGGTACTGGTTGCTGCTGGGTGTGAGTCTCCACACCCAGTATAGTTATGTGGTGACCGGGGACCGAACCCAGGCCCTTGCACTTGCAAGACAGGCGCCGGAACCACTGAGCTAAATCCACGGCCCAATATCATGTTATTTCTCTTGTGTGAAAACCCCAAAGTGTTAATAAAGAGGTAAATGGAGGATAGTTATTAGAAAGTAGGAGGAATTTGATAAAATGTGAAGAAGAATAAGTGAAAAGCAAGGAGGAAGAGAAAAGAGGTTTAAAATAGAGAATAGAAGGGAAAAAATGGAAAGAAAACTTTTCTTAAGGGGAAGGGAAAGGGGAAGAAAAGCTGGAGGCAAGGAGAAGGAAATGGGGCAGGCCTAAGCTATATTATGTACAGGTACAAATTCTATATGATGAATATGATCGTTATATATAGAAAACATGCACTAATAAAAATAAAATAGTCTATATGATTGAATCAACTAGCATAGTTTACACTGCACAAGAAACCACTACAACAACAACAAAATTCTTCCTGAAGATCAAACCTAGGACTTCACCCAAGCTAAGCAAGCCCTCTACTGTCTGAGCTACATTCCCAGCCTGACAAAATTTTAATGACTTCACCCAATTTCTTGAACCTATAGGTCTCTATGTTTTATTAATTTAGAAAAATTTCAACCAGTGTTTCTTTGGGTCGATTTTCAGCTGTGCCCTCTCTTGTTCCTTCCAGGAGTCTGGAATACAACCACTGAATGTTTTATTACAGTGTCACAGATCCTTAAGACTATGTTCATTTTTTCCTGTGTTGTTTAGATCAGGTAATTTTTTTTGTTCTCTGCTCAAGTTCACAGATTCTTTGTCCCCTCTTCGACTTTTGAGCCCATCCAACTGAATTTTTATTTTGGCAATTGTATTTTTAGGTTCTAAATTCCAATTTTTCTTTCTTTCTTTTTTTTTTTTTTTTGCTTTCTATTTTTCTTTTTCATTTTGGGTTTTTTTGAGGCAGGGTCCATTTTTGTCATTGTTGTTCTAGTTTGGTCTTAAACTCACTTTGTAGCCCAGGCTGGCCTTGAACTCATGGTAATCCTACTGCCTCAGCTTTTGGAGTTCTAGAATTACAGCATATGCCAGACACCCAACTTTGTTTTCTATTTCTTTATTGAGAATTTCTACATGTTCATTGGCTTCAAGTATGTTCATAATTACTCACTAAAACACTATTATGAAGGTTTCATTAAAATCCTTAGTCAGGAGTGGGGATGCAGTTCAGTGGTAGAACATATGCTTAGGCATGCATAAGGCCTAAGATCAAGGTTCAATCCTCCTACATTAAAAAACAGACAGAAAAACCTATGTCACATAATTCCTTTTTTTTTTTTTTTTAGGTTTTTTGAGACAAGGTCTCGCTTTTTGTGGTTCAGGCTGGCCCTGAGCTCAGCCTCAAACTCACATCACAGCAATCCTCCTGCCTCTGCCTCCCGAGTGCTGGGATTACAGGCGTGAGCCACCACGCCCGGCACTGTGGTATATGGTACTGGTTGCTGCTGGGTGTGGGTGTGGGTCTCCACACCCAGTATTGTTATGTGGTTACCGGGGAATCGAACCCGGGCCCTTGCGCTTGCAAGACAGGCGCCGGAACCACTGAGCTAACTCCTCGGCCCCCCTTTTTTTTTTAAGAAAGGGTCTTGCTTTGTAGTTCAGGCTGGCTCTAAACTCAGCCTCAGACTCACATCACAGCAATCCTCCTGCCTCTGCCTCCTGAGTGCTGGGATTACAGGCGTGAGCCACCACGCCCGGCACTGTGGTATGTGGTACTGATTGCTGCTGGGCGTGAATCTCCATGCCCAGTATTGTATGTGGTTATCATGGCATTGAACCCCGGCCGTTGCACTTGCAAGACAGGTGCTGGAACCACCAAGCTAAATCCCTGGCTCTATGTTGTATAAATCTAACATCTATGAAATCTAGGTATGGATTTTATTGCTGATTTTATCTCATTCATATTGGTGCTTTCCTAGTTCCTGACACGAGTGATTTTTTTTTAATGTTTAAAGCTCCATTCATGCTTAGTTAAGTATGCCAAGTGCCCACAGTAAGTCCATTTCAGTGGAAGTCAGTTCTCATCAGAGACACTTCCTATGTTCCACAAGCTCATACTGAAAGGGGCCTGACTTTCCCTTGGACAAGCCAGCTTTGCCGGTGGTCTCAGTGATTTTTGTTGGAAACATGGACATTTGAGTATAACATAAGGAGACTCTGGATTGTTTCAATCTTTTAGCAGGCCTTGTATGCTGTGGTGGTGATGGCATTATGGTTGATGCCACTTCGTTATTGCCAGTGGAAGTCCAGACTCTCCACTCACTCTGTGCTGACACCAGATGGGGAAAGATTCCTAGTTCTAGCTGGGAGTGGGCACAGGATCCTTAGTCTTTACTAATAAAACTCTACCTGGGGGTTTTGAGGTACAGACACTGCTCCCCACAGAGATTCATTACCACTGATAAAAGCTCTGGTTCAGGCCATTACACTAGTAAAGAAGGGGAGGGGACAGGCTTTTCTCCAGTGGGAAGGATGGTAATCCAGCTTCCACACGTGGTGTCACCAGCTCTGCAGATGAGGTAATGAGCTTATCATTGTCTGGTGATGCTGAGAGTCCCAGTTCTCCACTTGGCCTTTCCAGAGGGCACTGAGCAGGGAGGCTGGGGCCCCCCATGACAATATGGTTGGGGTGGAAGTCAAGGCTGTCCACTCAGGTTTAGTGGTAGGAGTGGGCAAGGCTGTAGGTTCTCTTTGGCATTAACTGGAGATTTATCTTGCTAGCCTGAAGCTTTCCTGGCCCCTTGGCTAAAGAGTGCAGACTTCCTCCTTATGCCTTTATTTTACCTCTCGTATTGCATTTCCAAGTCCCAGGGTCTCCAGTGCCCAGTATGGTATATATGGGGGGGGAATATATATATATATGTAATTATAAATAAAATATGTAAAATATATAAAATGATACATAATGTATATTTATATAGATAAATTAAATATATACATTTATATATGGTATATATATGAGGAAAGAGAAAATGCAGGCCACATGGTGCTGTGTCATTGCTCAGGGGGTGAGGCCCGAGCCACTTGACCTTCTCTCCACTTCACAGGTTCTTCCTGTGATTACTCCGTGATTACTCTATACAATGCGCAGAGTTTATGGCTATGATTAGAGAAAGACAGAAGGAAAAGTACTCCTGCTTTAATCTACAGTGAGTTTGACTTTTTATTGAGGTCAATTCATATTATATGAAAGAACCATTCACCGTTTAGAGTGTACGATGCAATATCATTTAGCACATCGAGATTATCTAGTTCTTAGACACTTCCGGCATCCCCAGAGGAAAGCTCTTCCTCTAAGCTGTCACTCCCTAGGTCTCTGCCTCACCCAGCCCTTGGCAACCACTAAGTTGGCTCTCTGTCACTATCAATTTACCTACTTTGGGGATTCATAAAAATAGAATGATGCAATATATGACCTTTGTTGGGTTTTTTTCCCACTTTATATGTTTGTCTCTGGTTTCCTACATGTCCATGCATACCATATCAATACTTCATTCCTTCTTTATTACAGTGTATTATATAATATAGACCACTTGTTTATTCCATCTTCTGTTGCTGGATATTTAGGGCTGCTCTCACCTTTTGGACACTGTGAATTGTGCTTCTATAGGGGAGGAAATCTTTTTCCTCTACTCCCTTATTTCAGAATCTGGGCCTATGGATTAAATGGGCAAGAGGTAAATTAAAAAGGAAAATAAAATAAAAATTATTTATGTATGTAGTGGTGGAAAGATTTCTCATATATTATTATTAGGTCCACAGCACAGGCACCTATAAAAAGACAGATTAACAAGCAAAACACATACAAATTTATTTCCTATCACTTTTACATGACAAGGTTATCACTGTTGAGAAATAAGATCCCCCCCAAAAGGAAATCTATTTTATGCTTAGGTTTGCAAAGCAAGGATGGCTAGGGGGAAGTATGAACAGACAAAGCGGGTATGATTTCATGGTAATAAATTGCTGGTTTCCTAGCTAGGCCTGTTAAAACTCTTCTCAGTGTCTTCAATAAGGATACTCCTTCCCTCTGGGGAGGATATCTCTCACATGAGAGTCAGAAAATCTGTCCTAGGTTTTTAAAAATCTGATTAGGGGAAGGGCAGAGGAAACTCACAATAACTTTCCTGTTTCTTGTTTAAATTCCTTCAGTTTAAAATATGCAAAGTGATAAAATGTCATGTTTGGGGACTGCATGGTCTGTTGAAATCTATCAGGAAGAATTTACAAAGATAAAAAAGTATGTGATACAGTTTTACAATGGAGACTATTCTGGCTTTCCTCAAATAGCTGGCTCTGCTTTTTCCAGGGTGTTCTCTTATCTTGCTTTTTCCTCTCTTACATGGCCCTCTATCACTCTTCACTTTTACTTTTTCAAATAAACTTTGCCAAAAAAAGTTTTCCATTGGACTTATTGATTATTTGATCTTCTTCAGGGCCATAAAATCCCATGGGAAAATAATTTGGGTGGGTTTTATTCTGCCTTCTGAGAAGCGATTCATCCTGACGAGGAATGCATTTTCCAACAACAGTTGCTTCTAGTTAGATAAGGGAAGTTCCCAGAAGCATTTTTTCTATATTTATTGGACCTGAACTATCTTCAGATTAAAATCAAATACAGACCAACTATGAGGCTCTGAGTGGGTCCCCACACTGCTGTGAACAGGAGTATACAGAGATTTGCTGAGGCCCTTGCTTTCAGTTTTTTCGGGTGTGGACCCAGAAGTGGAAATGTTGGATCATAAGGTAATTCCGTATTTCATTTTTTGAAGAATTACCATACTATTTTCTACAATGGCTCTGCTGCATTATAGCTTTGCATCCTTGTCAATGTTTGTTATTTTCTGACTTTCTTGCTAATAGTTTAATGGATGTGAAGTGGTGTCTCCTTGTGGTTTTGATTTTCATTTCCCTAATAATTGGTAATATCAACCAACTTGTCAGACATAAATTTATACAGTGGCTTCCTCTGATATCACATAACTTGAGAAGGACATCCAAGCAACTGAAAGTGGCTCCAGTGATTGGTACATAACTGAAAACACGTTTATGAAGTCTCACTGCATCTTCAGTTGAAGGATAAATTCATTTTAATCTTGTCACCCTCATTAATAACTAGTTCATCTTATGTGTCATATGAAAATCATTCTTTCCTATGTAAGGCAGTCATCTTTAAATTAAAGTACTATTTCTAAGTCTAAAGCTATTTGCTTTGGAGTATTGCAGCTATTTTCAAAACAGGATATTCCAGGGCTGGGGATTTGGCTCAGTGGTTCCGGCACCTGTCTTGCAAGTGCAAGGGCCCAGGTTCGATCCCCAGTAACCACATACAATATTGGGTGTGGAGACTCACCCCAGCAGCAATCAGTACCACATACCACAGTGCTGGGCGTGGTGGCTCATGCCTGTAATCCCAGACTCGGGAGGCAGAGGCAGGAGGATTGCTGTGAAGTGAGTTTGAGGCTCAGCTCAGGGCCAGTCTGAACTACAAAGCGAGACCCTGTCTCAAAAAAACAAAACAAAACAGGATATTCCAAACTCTGGAGAATTTTAATTACTTTGATATACTTTATTACAAAGCCTGTGTGGGTACAGTTTTATATTGTAAAAATTTAATGACAAAATGCTGGCAGTTTCAATGCCTCTGAGTAGCCAGCGACAATGAAAGTCTGCTTTTAATTGCTGATTTTTTAAAAAGATTGAGCTGCTAATGGGTACATATCAATGATCTTTCCAGAAAGAGCCTTTAATTAAACGAACATTTAAAAAGTGGTTACAAATCCCAGCACTCTGGGTAGCTGAGGCAGAAGGATAAGAGCCTGAAGGCTGCGTGGGCAATTTAGACTTAGAGAGATCCTGTCTCCAAAAAAAGAAAAAAAGGCCTGGGGGATGTAGCTCAGTGAGAAGGTTGCGGGTTCAATTCCCAGTCCGGCAGGTGGTGTGTGGGGAGGCACTAAGTTGTAATTGTAGAGGCTGGTCCTTCGGCAGGGATGAGAGTGGAGGCAGGCTGTGGAATTGGAACAGGGTTGTCTGGTTTGGGCAGATGAAGGTGCTGCAGACCCAGGCGAAGCTTCAGCAGAGCACGAGGCCTCTGCTGCGAGCGGTCGAGTCGGCAGCCCTTCCAGTCCACCTGCTGCTGGGCACTGCCCTCCCTGCGATCTTCTCTAGCCCTCTTAGTCACCTCTCTCAAGTGGAACAGTTACTCTCGGGGACTCCTCTCTCTGCTTCCCTCAGAAGCAGGCAGGTGCGACCGTCGCCTCTCTTCCCTCTGAGCTGAGGACCGTTGGGACTGGCCGAGAGGGTGGGATCTACAGGACACCTGGGGACCCCTGCGCGGACGGGGTCCGCAGGCCTCCCGCTCCCCCTGCACCAGCTGCGCTCGGCCACGACGACGCCACCACAGGAGGCGGAAGGCTGAGCCCCAGCGCCCCCAGCTCCCCCAGCCGGCCTGCGCGCCCTGCCCGCGTCCTCTTGGGTGGATGGCGGGGGAGGTTTCGGGCCCGCCGGGTCCCTGCCTGCTTCTCCCGGTGCCGGGGACCCGCGGGGACGGCGTTATATCCTGGGTCCCGAGGGAGCAGGTTGATCATTATGCTTTTACTCTTGTTGGAAGGGTGCACACACTAGTAAGTGGCCTTTGGCCTTGGGTTCTCCATCTCCAGTCCCCCACTTCTCACGTGCCTCTCCCAATTCATTGCGCAGGCAGTTGCTGATGCTTAACAGGCGGCGCCCAGCAGGTGGCGGCCACACGTTTTTTCGGGTGGTCGGGACCTCGGACCTCTGGGCGCGCAGCACCCCCTACCGGCCAGATTGGCTGTATGACCCAACCCTCGCTTACTCTGGCCTGGAGTTTGCTGGCGCTAAACTTGTTAACCTTGCATTTCTCTCAGTGCCTGGCCCTGTGGCCCCCGGGAAAGTCTCCAGGGAGGAGGACCCAACCTTCGTGGTTCAACTGTGGCACCACAGAAAGGTAAGTTATTGAAATCGTCTCATCTGAAGCCCACATGAATACCGGTGAGAGGTGGGGTGACCTCTCGCCTCTTCATGCCTAGGGTAAGAACTAAGCGGAACAGAACTCCTTCTGGGCTTTCAGAGATTCACCACGGTGATTCTTCCCACCTGATTCTGGAAGTGGAGCTTTGGAACTCCTGCCTCCCTGTACTTTCTGTAGAGGAAGCTTTGCAAGGAATCTGGGACTTGCAATGTGGTTTGCAAAGGACTGGTCCTTGATAATATAAAGTGTAATCATATAACTATAGCCCATGACAAAATCACTAGTGGAGGGGTTGAGGAGCCCAGGTAAGTCCCTTGTACACTCACTGAAGAGTACATCACTGAAGAGTTGACAACCAAAGACAACAGGTACCCAACTAGAGGTGAGGCCCAGGAGAAGGGGTGGACAAAGATGAGGCATTCTGCCCTTCACAGAATTTGAATGACACCTGATTTTCTTCTTCATCAGCACCAAAAGAAAGATATTATGAAATTACTATTAAAATTCCTAATTACATTACTATTAGGAACTTGTCCTGCCACCATGTCTGGCTTCATGGTTGCTTTTTTATCCAAAGGTCACCAGATAGTCTGCTCAGTGACACTAAGTTTATCAGACCTACACCTGTCACAGTGAGGGAGAACACTCTGACAGATTCTTCATAGTGTCTCAGAACGAGAGGTCAGGGAAGTTTTTCTTTTGTTTTTTTGTATAAGAGATTGTACCCAGTGCCTTCACACTGGGCTACAACTTCGGCCCTTTTCAAAACTTTATATTTTGAAACAAGATCTTTGCTGTTTTCTAGGCTTGAACTAGATGAGTGTAGTGTTAGGGTATAATCCCAGCACTTTGAGTGTCCTTTTTATGGACTGGGGTGTAAGTAATTTAAAGAAAAATCAAAAATGGATAACCAAGGACTTAGAACAGCTATGGTTAAAACTTTTAGGAATATTTTCAGTAATTGACAAGGCAAATCTAGTTACTTTTTATCATATATAGCCCTTTTGGATAACAATTATGACTGTTGCTATACCAAGACTATTAGGGGTTTGGGTTGTTGTTATTGTTAATTATCTTTGTTAAGGATGATGGTCTGGCAGTGTAGTTCAGGCTGGCCTTGAACTCACTGTGTAAGCTGGGCTGGCCTTCACCTCACAGCCATACTTCTGCCTCCGCCTTTTGAGTGTTGGGATTACAGGCATGTGCCACCACAACTGGCTTCTAAGAAGAATTTTAACAAACAGGTCATGCTAAATCTCACCCTTAGCCTGTTTCTCTTCTTGTCTTTTTCTTTTTTGTTTTATTCACTGTTGTTTTTGAGATGGAGATCTCACTATGTTGCTCAGGCTAGTCTCAAGTTTCTGAGATCAAGTGACCTCTTGCCTCAGCCATCTGAGTACCTGGGAGTACAGATGTGTGCCACTGAGCCTGAGTTTTTGTTTCTGATGGCTTCTGTGCCATGTAAAAGGTATAATCAATAAATTCATATTCTTTTCTCTTGTTAATCTGTCTTTTGTTTTAACGAACATAAACCTAGCAATGAACGAGGAAAGAAATCTTTTCTCCCCTATACAACAAATAATATAAAAAGCTGGATAATGAATACCTAGGAGTTTGTCACACTCTTCACTTTGCATGTATTTGACATTGACCATAATAAAAATGAGGGGATGCTTTTTTGAGACAGGGTCTTAGTTCTGACTGGCCTTAAACTCAATAAGTATCCCAGGCTGGCCTCGAACTCATGCCCTCATCCTACTTCAACCTCCTAAGCGCTGTGATTATAGAGACACGTAACGAAAGATTTTTCAACAAGCAATCATAATTCACCATATCAATAGAATTAAAGAAAAGACACGACTGTCAGTAGATATACAGAAAGGTATCAAATAAAATTTAACATCTGACCATGCCTTGAAAACTCTCAGCAAATTTAAAATTGAAGGGAACTTCATTCATTTGATAAAGTTGTCTTGCTAGGTGTGGTGGTACACACCTGTAAACCCAACACTCTGGAGGCTGAAGCAGGACAATCACCATGAG